>WEIV01000335.1:27299-70188 GCA_013390005.1 Calyptomena viridis | reverse complement strand
AGTTTATAATGAAAAACTTATTAACTTAGTTTCTTCTTGTGGCATATCCTCCTGCAGACTGTGGTTTTTTCAAATGTGCTTGTGAACCAGGATGATTTATCCAGTTTCTTTTAACAGTGTGGGTGGATTCAGAACAGTGCTCTGGATGTATTCACTGTTCAAAGACTGTTGATTAGTTAATTGCTCAAATAAATGACACACTATTGTTTATGCTCCCTGCCTATTTAGATGCTCGTGTAAGTCTTCCTTATTAATTTAGAGAGTTATTCTGGAGTCAGTGCCACTGAAGCTTCATCTTCAAGGTATCCTGTTTTAGTACAAACACAGCTGTTGGCCTGTCTTTCAGTTGTTCTTTTCAGTCAAGCCTTTGTCAGCACAGGGAAATAAAGACATCTTCACACCTTGTTATTTTGGACTCAGTTATTAACTTAAGAATATCATATAGTTAATATAAACAGATTACTCTAGAAACAGTTTAAGAAGGAAACAAGTGTGATAATCAGACAAGATTTCCTCAGAACTTCAGTAATTCAGTCTAATCTTATTAAAATAAGAGCATTTAACAGCTCCATGTGCTGAGTTCATTAACTCAAACAGCAGGAAGAAAATCCTCACAATTTCCTTCTTAGAGGCAAGGGTTCTTCAGATTCATACATTTTGGGGGGGAACAATAGGCATTGTGCCAACAATATCACAAATCAGAATCTAGTCATGATTAAGTTACGAAGTTAGTCCAGGAGATTTGTGGAAGACAAACAAATTAAATCAATGAGAAGCTGCATCTGCTCTGCCAAGAGAAGACTGCTGTGTGTGGGAGCCAGAACAACAGCTTGGGTTCTGCCAGCAAATGAAGGAAAGCTGAGGTACTTCTACCAGCTAATTATGTTTCACATGAATAATCAATCAAAAATGGGAAGAGAACCCAAGAATTGTCTACAAATAGTTCATTTATGGCAAATTATTACCTGTGTAATTTATAGGTATGCTTTTCTATAACTCTTTGAAATATTTAGTGAAATCCGAGTGTTGTGCCCAATGAAATGTAAGAGTAAAGCCATCAATCCCAGTAAATAGTATTTTACTGAAGTGTTAATACATTAACTGTCCTCTTTGGAATTTGTTTGTAATATAATGAATAATATAGTTGTATTATGAAAGGGACTCATTCAGAAAAAAGGGGAGCATTGATATGAATTAGACTTTGGTGTTATCCTTAACAGACCTACTATCAGAATGGTTGAAAAACAGAAGGATCAAGGCAGTTGAGAATGGTAGGATTGGAAGAAAGTGACTTTGTTTTGGGTGGTGGCTGTTTGTAGTATTTAACTAAAATTCTTGAGTAAAGCTGGCTAAACTGGACAGTCCTGTGTCTTTTAATATGTTCAAGCCTGAAGTGGTAGCCATTTAAAGGAAATTTTATTCTGGACCTTTCCTACTGAAATTTGGGGTTGTAGAACAAATAGAAATATGATCATGGGCCTTTTTGGCATCTAATCTGCTGAGGAAAATAACACCAAAAAGGATCACAAAGATTTTTTAACAGGGTTTGCAGCTAGGCAGTTTCCTCCCTCACTTTTATGGAATTTCCATTAGCACCTGTACTCAGAGTCCTAATTGTTTTCCAGTCCCTTTTTATACTGTGCAATTAAAGTGACAGACTACACAGTTATGTTTAAAGCTGTCAGCAAATCGTTCTGAATTCCCAAAGTTAACACTTTCCTGCCTGTATCCTGATAAGAGTTGCAGTAGGGAGGTGACACAGCTGTTGTTTCATTTTTGGGTTTCTCACAAGCTAAGTGTGTACCAGATATGTAGTTGTTCATTGCCTGTTGTCCTTGGTTGCTGTCCCCCATAAAGAGAGACGAGATGCCTTGGCAATTTCTCTTAGGAAAGACTGGACAGACTCCAACCAGTTGTGGAGTGCTGAGCACGATGCATGTTCCTCCCTGCTCTGACTCCCTGAGTTTGCACCTCTCACAGGGAATGGAGATGTCCTTTAAAAATACTAGGAGATCAAAGAATTTTCTCAAGTTAATAAATGAATGTATCTTGTTGAGACTGGAAGTAGAACTTTGTTGATCTTCCTACTTTCTTCATTTGGTTGAAGACTTAATGAGCATCATGGCAAGTTTCTGTCCTTTATCACACCATGTTTCAGGTCTGGCATGGCCACATGACATTAGGTGCAGGTAAACAGACTAGCTTACAAAATCCTGTGTGCCTTTCAGTACCATCTCCTTAATTTTTTATGCTAATTTTATCTCAGAAAATGGATGCAGCAGACAGCATCTTGCAACTCTTCCGAGCAAAGTAAAATTTGAAATTAGGATTGTTTAACTTTGTGCAGTGCCCCTTGACATCAGACAAGACACTTGTTTCAGGATTAAGCTCTGTGAACTCTACCAGTTGGGACTCTAATGCATGTAAACTGTGTTGAAATGGAAGTTAAAAATTCCTGTGGAGTCACTCCATAGTTGTTTTCTTAGTTTTTGCAGTGTGGTTGTGACTCCACAGCTCATTTATTCCACAACAGCAGTGAGGCAGAAGTGCATGGCTGCTGCCACAAGCCACTCCTTACAGATCTTGGTTTCTCTAAAGGGGAGCAGCTGATAAAGAAACCTCAAAGAGACAACATAGCAAAGTGGTCATTTACCCAAACTGATGAGATTTCTCATCATCCTGAAAACATGAAATATGAAAAAAGAGGTGAAGGAGATTTTGTGATTCTAATACTTCTCCTTTGTTTCTTTATGTATAGATTTTAATCTGATCTTGAAAAAAAACCCTAACTAATGCAAAGGAGTAAAGGTTTTTGTATGCTTTTCTTCAGGCTCTGTTTGGAAGGGTTATGATGCATTAAGCTTTTTTTTTTAAACTGACTTTTTTTGCTGTGTAATTGCTTGTTAAACCCTTGTTTTTCAGCTAGTGACCTTTGCACCAGTGACATTGCATGTGTATCATTAAACAAGCATTAATAAAGACAACTTCTCTCTATTTTTAGGAGGGGAAAGTTGCCAAACTTAAGATAATTTAGACATCTCATGCATTTTTTTGTAGAAATTATTAGTAATGTTTCTTCTGCAGAACACACAACAAATTCAAAACTTCGCTTTTACAAGTGCTCTGATTGAATGTGTATTCAAATCTCATGCATTCGTATCAACACCAAAAATGTTTTTTTCCAATGATGGGTATAGGAGTTGCACCCCACAAAGCAATGAAAGAAAGAAGAATAAAACTGCTGCTCTGTAACAGAACAAATAGAAACAAAGAAAAATCCCTGATGAATCTTGCAGTAAATACTCTGCTTGAATATATAATTGCTTCATCCTTGCATTAGATTGTAGATGTCACTACTGGGTATAAATATGTTTTGCTGTTTGCATATTATTTCTTAATTCCACTTTCTCTACTGAGTAGTTTAACTCATTCAAGCTCTTTGGATCAAGAATAAGCGTGGTTTAGGACAGAGAATAAAGGACATGTCAGGGTAGAAGTAAGAGCTTCCAAATGAGAACTAGGTGAGCATAGTCCTGACTGCCCTTAGAGTGTGCTCAAATAAGGCCTTGTGGTGGTTCCATGATTGAAGGTCCTCATCTTTTTTGCTGTCTCTCCAAGCCTTGGCTGAGGTGGCTGTGACTGCTCATAGAAAACCAGTCTTGTGGTGTCTGGAGCCCATCATTGCTTCTCTAGACCCATCACCCTCTGTCTTCAAATAAGCTGGGCTTTGTCCCAGACAACCCAGATTTAACCACTAAGCAGATGTACAAAATCCTCTTTAATATTAAATTGGGGATGCCAAGATAGAGGGGACCTAAGTCTGCACAACTGTAGATACTAAAATTGAATTCACTCGCACTAGTGAGACTATATCTGACAGACTCATTCTTTTTACCTTCAGATTCTAACGGTCTATATTTTATTGAGCTTACTAAGGATCAGTGCGTTTTACTTGGAAATACATGGAAATTATTATTTGGACATTACATGAAGATAAGACAAAAAAGGAAGGCATATGCCCAGTGGAAGAAAGGGCTTGGAACATGGAAAGAATACAGAGATGCTGCTTACCTCTGTAGGGAGAAAATTTGTGTGACCAAAGCTCAGTTGCGTTTGAAGCTGGCGAGAAATGTGGAGGAGAATAACAAGAGCTTTTTCAAATATATTACTGGCAAAAGACAGTGTAGAAATAACATCACCCTGTTACAGGATGGGGATGGTCACCTCACAAATAGGGGCAGAGACAGGGGAAAGGTGTTTAATGCATTCTTTACCTCTGCCCTCAACATGGATGGTGGGCCAAGGGGGTCTCATTGCCCTGAGCTGGAGAACCATGACTCTGAGAATGATCAACTCCCAGTCAACCTTGAAACTGTGCAGGATCTGCTGCTCCAGCTGGAGCCCTACAAATCTATAAGGTCTGATAGGATTCATCCAAGAATCCTCAAAGAGCTTGTTGATGTGCTCAAGAAACATCTCTCAATGATTTTTGAGCAGTCTTGGGAATCCAGAGAGGTTCTGGGTGACTAGAAGCTGGAGAATGTTGTCCTGCTTTTCAAGAAGGACAAGAAGGAAGACCCTGGAAACTACAGGCCTGTCAATCTCACCTGAATACCTGCTAGATTCATGGAGAAGATTATTCAGGGATGTGTTAAAAATCACCTGGAAGACAGCACAGTCATTGGTCACAGGCAGCATGGCTTCATGAGAGGAAAGTCCTGCTTATCAAACTCGATTTCCTTCCATGACAGGATAACCCACCTGGCTGATCTGTGAAAGCCAGTAGATGTAACCTTTTTGGATTTCAGTAAAGATTGTGATACTGTCTCATACAGTATCCTTCTGGACAAAATGTCCTGCCCACAGCTGAATAACTGTGTTACATGATGGGTGAGCAGGTGGCTCACAGGTCAGGCCCAAAGAATTATAGTGCATCAGTATCAAGCTGATGATCTGTCACTAGTGTTGTTCCACAAGGCTCCATCCTTGGCCCAGGTCTCTTCAACAACTTCATAAATGACCTTGATGCCGGACTCAAAGGAATACCAAGTTTGCCAATGACACTGAATTGGGAGGAGCTGTTGACTCCCTCGAGGGCAGAGAGGCCCTGCAGAGAGACCTTGAAAAATTAGAGAGATGGGCAATCACCAACTATATGAAGTTTAACAAGGGCAAGTACAGGATTCTGCACCTGAGATGGGGCAACCATGGGTGCATGTATAGACTGGGGAACGAGGTGCTGGAAAGCAGCACCTNAGCTGGAGAATGTTGTCCTGCTTTTCAAGAAGGACAAGAAGGAAGACCCTGGAAACTACAGGCCTGTCAATCTCACCTGAATACCTGCTAGATTCATGGAGAAGATTATTCAGGGATGTGTTAAAAATCACCTGGAAGACAGCACAGTCATTGGTCACAGGCAGCATGGCTTCATGAGAGGAAAGTCCTGCTTATCAAACTCGATTTCCTTCCATGACAGGATAACCCACCTGGCTGATCTGTGAAAGCCAGTAGATGTAACCTTTTTGGATTTCAGTAAAGATTGTGATACTGTCTCATACAGTATCCTTCTGGACAAAATGTCCTGCCCACAGCTGAATAACTGTGTTACATGATGGGTGAGCAGGTGGCTCACAGGTCAGGCCCAAAGAATTATAGTGCATCAGTATCAAGCTGATGATCTGTCACTAGTGTTGTTCCACAAGGCTCCATCCTTGGCCCAGGTCTCTTCAACAACTTCATAAATGACCTTGATGCCGGACTCAAAGGAATACCAAGTTTGCCAATGACACTGAATTGGGAGGAGCTGTTGACTCCCTCGAGGGCAGAGAGGCCCTGCAGAGAGACCTTGAAAAATTAGAGAGATGGGCAATCACCAACTATATGAAGTTTAACAAGGGCAAGTACAGGATTCTGCACCTGAGATGGGGCAACCATGGGTGCATGTATAGACTGGGGAACGAGGTGCTGGAAAGCAGCACCTCGGAAAGGGACCTGGGGGTCCTGGTCAGCAGAAAATTGAATCTGAGTCAGCAGTGCCCTGGCAGCCAGGAGGGCCAACCGTGTCCCGGGGGGCATCAGGCAAAGCATCAGCAGGCGGATGAGGGAGGGGATTGTCCTGCTCTGCTCTGCTCTGCACTGGTGGGGCCTCACCTTGAATATTGTGGCAGTTTTGGGCATCACAATATAAGAAAAACACTATTAGAAAGCATTCAAAGGAGGGCTATGAGGATGGTGAATGGTCTAGAGGGGAAGCTGTGTGAGGAACAGCTGAGGTCACTTGATCTGTTCAGCCTGGAAAAGAGGAGACTGAGGGGAGACATCTTCCCAGTCTTCCTTGTGAGGCGAAATAGAGAGTCAGGCACTGATCTCTTCTGGTGACCAGTGACAGGATTTGAGGAAACATCATGAAGATGAGTCGGGGAAGCCTTAGATTAGGTATCACAAAAAGGTTCTTCATCTGGAGGGTGGTTTAGCACTGGAATGGATTCCCCAGGGAAGTGGTCACAGCACCACGCCTGTCTGAGTTCAAGAAGTCTTTGGACTACGCTCTGAGGCACAGTGTGATTCTTGGGGTGTGCTGCACAGGGCCAGGAGTTGGACTCAATGAGCCTGATGAATCCCTTCCAACTCAGCATATTCCATGATTTTATGACTTTTTAATGGAAGATCAGGTTATGAAATCATCCCAAGACCAGGATCTGGATAATTCTTGGGTGTCTACCTGTTTTGTCTCTGCTGTAACATAGCCCTGAAACCTTTTGAGTTATCAAGTCTAGTATGAAATAGTACATACAATAAGTCAAGTCTGTTGCAGAATTCATAGTGTCCAGCTGAGAACAGCAGAATGGAAACCCCTTCCTTCTTACCTTTCACTTTCTGTTAATAGGATAGTGTTTCTTTTCCTTTACAAACAACAAATGGGGGGAAAAAAGCCTAACACAAAACCCACAAAAAACCTCAAACACAAACAAAATAAAATCAATAAAATATTAAATCTTTTGGTAGTGGTTATTGTGGGTGTTACTGTCAAGGAGCTTCCAGGAAAAGTTCTGCTTTGTGTGTGGTATAGCATTTGTGATGATGGCTGTGTCTCAATTAGTTGTTTATTTAAACATCTTTAGATTTTGGTACTCTGTGCAAGTTGTCTTAAGAAAGCTAATGAAAAGGACACATAAATGTCCCAAAAAGGAGATAAAAACAACGTTCATTTTCTTCTGCTATTTAAAGTTTTCCTGACCCTGAAGCATATTTCTCTAAGGCCAATGAAAGTAGAAAAATGTAAATGTTGTATAAAAAGAGGATCAGACCCATAAACTAACTGTCCATGCCTTCTCCTATTAGGATGTTATTCAGTGGAATTCAGTGTAGGATCGGCTGTTGCCCATGTGAAGTACTTGTGTAAACTTTTAAAATCCTGGCTCTCTGAAAGACAGAAGAGCACTAGAAAACACATTGCCAGTCCTGGATCAAACCTGTCCAGCTAATTAACATCAAAGCTTTTTATTTGCATCATGCTTGATGACTTCAGGGCTTCTTAAGACCAGTGCTCAAACTATAAAAGCAGCAAGTAAGGGTTTGTTTACAACCCCAAGTACTGGTTTAATTAACTTATTTAAATCAATTTAGGTTCTCATTCTCTACCACAGCAAGGTCTGTTGCGAGGCTCAGTCTGCTGAATTGGACATGTGTCGGTCAAATCGTTTAATAACAACAGTGGAGTGAAAGAGGTCCCCAAATGGACACTAGGGGCTTTGAAAATGAAGCAAAGCTCTTTCCAAAGCCAGCAGCAGCAGGAAAGTTCATCTTTTCTCATCACTGCTTAGCTCCAGTTTTTCTCCCGCAGGCCTGAATGGATCCAGCAAGCCAGTCTGGAACTTTCCAGAGAGCCCTGTGAAGGGGCTCGAGGCAAAAAGAGGAAATATTTGGTCCTGTAGGTTCCCACACGTAGGCTGATGGCCACTAACAAAGAAGTGCCCAAGTCCCAGTGTAGCACTTGTGTTGTTGACTACATCTGTTCAAAATGGTGACTGTTGGGGAAAAAGACAACTTCAGATGGATAACTCTTGTAAGCCTTAGCATGTGCTGCTACAATGCTGGAAACGTCAGAGCCATTCTCTGACCTTGCGTTGTATTTTTGTGCACAGAGATGTAATGCTGAAATTAATGAACAAATTACTCAAAACACAAAGCAGGATGGGAAGGATGGTCAGAAAGAGACACCATAAATTTTTAACATGACTTGTATGGAAGTGACAAAAAAATTTGTTTGCATCTCTTTGGGTGTAGCCTTCCTGTCAGGGCTTGCCAGGGGGTGAGGTGCCCCTGCACTCCCCCGGGGATGGCTGAGGGAAACGGAGGATGAGGAAAGTGCTGGCGGCTCTCCATGGTTACATATAATACAAGTTTATTCACTCCAGAGGCAACAGGCCACCTGGAGGGTCCAAGCTTATGGGATAACCAGGGAAAGAGCCCTTCCCATTTCCATCCCCTGGTTCTTATAGGGGCTCCAGCCAATGGGAAGGGAGAACGAGGGAGGGGTACAAACCATCTGGGGTGAGGGGTAGGGCACATCATAACAGCACATACCATGTAACAGAACAATAATATACAGTGAGAAATACATGCTAATTGCACACCACAACATTTGGGCAATTAATGGTTTGGAAAAAAATGTACAGAGGTTTGTGTCATCCTTTTTCCCCTTTGATACAAGTTGGAGAGAAGTGAGATTGTGGCGTGGGTGACCTTGTGCTAAATAAATGGGCACTTACTGGATACAACCGAGACATTTATGAGGCCATCTCTGACAATGTGAAATGTTTTCTTTCAGGTGCACTTTTGAAAAAACTTGCTTAGAAAGAAATTATTGTATTTGTTTCATGTTACTGCATTCTTAATGTAATAAATCTGATTTAGACTGGGAGAAAATGCGTGGGAGATTTCTATATGATAGCTCTTCTGAAGCCATTTTTTTTTTCCAGATTTAATTGTGGGTGCATTTGGAGCTGGAAAAGCAGTTGTTTACAGGTATGTGGTAAATACAATGGATTTTCTATTTTATGTCTTTGACAGGAGATCTGCGAATAAACAAATTTCACATTCTTGTGTTTCCCTGTAGCAATGTGAAAAGATGATCATTAAGATGATAAATTAAACATCTTGTGAGAAACAAATGCTTTTTTCCTATGCTCAAGAAGCTTCTGGAATGTTTGAATCATTAGTTAATTTTAAATAAAAAATTTAAAAGTCATAGAATTGAAAATTAATTCCTTTCCTGGGGGAATGGTGCTAGTCATCTAAAGTGACTCTGATTCTTCAGAAGTCATGTGTGTTAAGATGAAGTATTTATTGAAAATAAAAACTGCTACTTTTAGCCTCAGATAAAAAAAATGCGCAAGATCCCATTTTACAAGATGAAAAGTTGTTGCTGATTATGGAATTCCAGTAAATACACTTTTTAATTAGAATTATAAATTAAAACCTACCAAGTACATAAACAAAAATCTGCTACTGTGTTGTCCAGCCAGGCTGACAGTTCTTCTTCACATTTAAATATTCACCATCCATTGCTACAGCTATGGAGTCATGTTTCTTGATTCCTGTCTGTCTTCTTGTTGTCTGTATTCCAAACAGCACCTGACTGAGAGAAGGCATGTTCTACTTCTAAACAGAATGTTTGTGAAAGAACAAGTATTTTGTAAAGCAAGAACATTAGCTCTTTTCAGCTAACACTTTAGGTGCAGGGAATAGACCTGATTTTCCTACTTTCCTATGAAAGAATCATGCAAATACTTTGACACTTTGCAGTGCCATGAATGACTCCACAGGATGTGAAACATTGGAGAATTAGATTCGTTGTGTATTTTCAATAACAATAAAATCTGTTCTATTCAGTGTAAGAAAGTTAATGGCAGGAGGCTATTTCCTTGCCAGTGCGTATCAAATATGCAACTTGTCATTTTGGTAAAATAAAACATTGTTAACTGAAATTTGCTAGAAAAAAAGGTTTTTTCCCTGTTACACAAAAATGAGGATAATTAATTTTAATGTTTTGCTGAAGTAATATAGAGAAGTAATCATAAAAGCTCAGATGTGTATTAAAATGTGAGGAAAGTAATTTTGTGATAAGCTGAATTAGCCAGAATTATGTAGTTACTGTAAAATAGTACTGCTGTCCTAAAAAAACCCAGGATCTGGACCCTTATTTGTTTTCATTTGTCTTTTAAATTGCTCACAGTTATGGATTATCTCATTACTTAATAACAGCTTCAGAGGGATGGTTCCCATCACCACAGCTATATATTCATATACTCAGCAGAATTTACTGGTGATTATTACTGATTTACAAAGTCAGTTTTCTCGAGAAACATCAGACAGAATTTACTTCATTGTTGGTTCAAGATACTCTACATCTAAGTCTACTTTAACCAAATTATGTTTATATAGTTGATAATCTTAAACAAAGATAGCAAGTCTGAATATGTCACTGTTAATGGAGACAGTATGAAACAAATCTGCCAAATGGTCAAAGGACTGCTATAAATTCCAAAAAGGCAGACCCTGTCCCTTTGTGAAAACCCAGTGTTATGAATGTGTCTGATGTGCTTTACTCCTGGGACACACCTATTGGTTAACTATAGGATGCTGTTTCAGTGCTATGTTAACCTTTAATTTTTTTCCATGAAGAACTGTCAAAATCTCAGGAGGTATCACAGTTTCTGACCAAAAAAAAATTCTTGTTTTCATTATAATTGTGTGTTCTCCCAGGTAACCCTGCATCTCTGGCTTCTTTGTGACCATTTCAGTTAAGTGTTTTCTCTGCTTCAACTTAGGTACTAATGTCCTCCTTCTGTATGCAGTGAACCTTATTTCTGTCCCCCAGAGCCAGACCTGTCGTGACAGTGAATGCTCATCTTATTCTGAACCCCATGATTGTGAATCCAGACAATAAGACTTGTCAGCTTGCTGACTCTCAGCTTTTGGTGGCCTGGTAAGTTCATGATTACTCAAAAAACATCCTTACCCTCTTTCTCAAATAACTTCTTATTCCTAACTCTTGCTGAAGCTTTTTTTGAACACATTGAAAGTTCAAAATGTTCAAACATGCTCTGAGCACAACAAAAAAAACCCTATATAGAGTTCTTCTTTATATCTTCCAGTACTTCACAGATTGTCAATCTGTGGTTGCTAAAAGTTGAGTCCTTTTATGCACTGCCTCCTTCTGCATAGGAGGAAGCTCGGTGTCCCCTATGGTCAATCTGCAAAATTATATGCAATGTTTGGATGAATGAAGCATGAAACAGCTAAAACAGACAAAACACATAAACATTGATCTATCAAAACACATCTCTTTGTTGAGAAAATGTAACAGTGAAAATTATGCAGAGTTGGTGGGCCCACCATTTTCTGTTGGAGAAAGATAGGTCCGAGTCCTTTGTGGAAGAGAGAAGATACCTGGCTGGCCCTCCTGACAGAAGTTCACAGGGTGTTGTTTCTGGCTATCTTTGGTCAGAGAAAAGTTTTTTTTAGTGCATCACACAGGACAGTCTTTCATCTGCCTTTAAAAGAGAAACCCTTCACCATAGTAGCATTTAACTTTGAAAAGAAAAAGAATATCAAAAAGCTTGAAGGTAATTGAAACAGTTTAAGATCAGTTTCAAATACAAAATGCTTGCAGGACAGTTGGAGAGTATCTAACAGCACGTAATACCACAAAAAGGCACGTTTACTGCACTAGGAAAAAGTCACTTAGAAAGGACCTCAGAGCAGCAGATAAAAGAGGCTATTAAAATACATAAGATACTGTTTAAAAGTGGAAATCATAACAAATGAGGAAACTAAAATCAAAACAGAGCATAAACACGTGCACATTGAATATAAAATACTAGGTAGTCTTGCCAAAGAGACTGTGAGGAACAGATTTCTAAGACATAAAAACATTAGAAGCAGAAAGCCTGCCAGGACATGAGTTGGATCAAAACAGTATTAAGGTGTAAAGAAGGACTCTGGAAGCTACAAAACTGCAGAAATTTTGCATTGAGGTGTTCATAAGGATTCCTCATGCTGGAGACATTCTTTATGGGAGATGAGTTGTAAAAATCATCTCAAATCTAAGAGTCAGCAAAAGAGTCTTTAGAATAAATGGATAAATATGAACCATAAAAAATAATCACAACCGGAGCAATTCATTTAAGAGCCATAAAGGAACTAAACTCTGATGCACTTAAACCACTAAATATATGGGCTTTGAGTCTGGGATGGGGCTGTCAAGAGATTTTCACTCTTGCACTATTCTTATACACTCTATGAAATTTCTTATATTTGTCATAATGTTCCTCATTTTTACATCCAGTAAAAAATCCAGTAGAAAATTGTGCATCTACAGACCAATGTGGAGGGCATTCCGTAGAATTACAGAATCCCAGAACTTTACAAAGCTTTGGCCTTTCTTGAGTAGAATCAAGATCAAGAACAAGATTTGGAATAGAACAGATCAAGATCCACCCTGATTCTTTGATTCAAGTACCTTTTGTTTAAATAGTTGATGTAATAAGGAATTTAAAATACTGACACTTGGCTGAAGCACATTCCTTCATCCAAATTACGTTTTTTCACAACTTCACATTTTAAGACTCTTGAAAAATGCTTAATGTCATAATGGAAAATATTTTGGAACCATAGCAGTTACCAAGAGAGTATTGAAACAAAAAAGGTGGATTTTTGCACAAGAGAAAGAAATAAAAACATCTGTTAAAAAAAATATTCCTGCTGTGAGATATTGTTTAAAAAAGAAGTTAAAAATGAATACTCCTTTAACATACACTTTTTCATTACTTTTCATTTCTCTGCTACAATAAGCCAGAAGAGGTTTGGTTCATATCTACAAGAACTTTGATAGGAACATAATTTAATTTCTGTCTGCTTTATTCTAAAATACTGTTCCCTAAAGATTTAGTTTGTATCGAAACATGACTGAAGAACAGCTGCTATTTTCCACACTGTAATTTTTCTCCTTAGTTGATAAAAGCTTGTATTGTACATATGAAAACAATTAGTAGGGAAACCCCAACAGGCAAAGAATTCTCAGTCTCATGGGATGGTTTTCTGTATCTTAGCCAGCTGTGCAACTTGTATAAAAAGTCTACTGACTGACGCAGCAAAATTAGAATGAAAGGAAACCTCCTACTAGAAAAGTTTCAGGAAGTGTGTGTGCATGAATAATGTGGATTATTGTACGTTTCCAAGTATTAGAAAAATATTATTTTTGCCATGATTGGAAAGCTCAAGCTTAGAGGAAACATGCTCAAAAAGTCATTTTTATGTGCATCCTGAAGGGAATTGTTCCAAACTTCTAGAAACATATAATTCATTCTTTGCTGTACGTAAAATGTGGATATTTCTGAGTTCCCAAAACTAGCAATTCCACAACAATTTCTGCAACTTTGAAGCTACTAAAGAATTTTTAAATGTGAGAGATGCAAGTTAATATCCATAAAAAGGGGTAAATAAATCAAACATTTTCATTTTTCAGAAGCTATTTCTGCATCATGTGATTTATTAAGTCCAAGACTGGGTTCTAGCTAGAGATTGTGGGTGNCAAGGTCATAACGAGTCAGAGCATGACTTTTGCTCATGCTCAGGAGAAATGTGGCCTACAGCACGGGGCCACAAGAGATGTCTAATTTATCCATGCATTGGTATTTTTATTACCACTTACAATCTGATTATCCATTAGCTACCTTATTGCTACTCCGTGCTTAAATTATATCTGCAAACGTTATTCACTCACTTCTCACTAATTTTCAGTAAATATTGTTACTTCCCTTTTGTAGAGGAGCAAGAGGTCAGAGAATTTACCTGACTTACCAAAAGTAGCACAGAAGTGCCCAGTCATGATAAAAAGTCAATTTGTGGAATGTATTTCTATTTGTAAGTGCTTTTCAGGTTTGGATGTCTGAATTGAGATGTGCCTTTTAGGCTTTTTCAGGGAACCTAGCTATCCACCCTTCTGTAAACCCACTAAACTAGAGGCAGACTGCTTAAAATTTCTGATCCTTAAGTTCCTACTACCAAAAAATACTTTAAAAAAAATTTGTCATTCTTTTATCTCTGAATGTGCTACCATTAAAGTAATAATAAAATACTTATAATCTTGAGTCAGCTAGATTTCAGTAAATGACACATTCCTGCATACACGTAAAAAAAAAAGAAGCGGAATACAAAATTCCTACCAAAAAATATAAAAAAAATATTTCAGCCTTTCCTAACTGCATAGATCAGACTATTTTTCTAATTTTGCTCCTTTCTACTGCTAGTATTTTCTTTTCCCATTGACCTAATTCTAAGCAGGATATGATTGGTGCCCCATGGATATGGACCATTGTTGAGATGAATTTGTGTGAGATTTTCCATGGACTGTTGGCCAGCCTGACTCCATGGGTTAGATGGCAAAGCCGTATGGCCAGGAGTCAGAAGATGGATACCTCACACCTCAGGGGCTGATGAGAGGGAAGGAGACAGGTGATAACAATTGCTACCAACAGGGCTGGATTGCTGTAGGGGAGATCTCTGTGCCAGGTATTAATTTCGGTAGCCCTGGAGACATTCAAAAGGCAGTCATTTGAGTTGTCCAGCAGCCCCGGTGTTATCACAGCTTGGCCACATGATGTTGCTTAGCCATGGGATGCCTTCAGCATTAAAGCTCTATGTTGGTCACTGGGTTAGACTTTGGCATAACAAAATCTAAAAAAAGGGCAATTATTTGAGCATCATAATAGAAATACATTGACTTGCTTTTATATATTATACTTCAAAGAAAAAAGTTTGTGTAAAGGCCATTCATCAGTAGACAATAACAGCTTCTGCTCTTCTGTAGGAGTTTGTGACCTTGCAGGGTGGGTATCAGCATCACACAGAATGAAAGTCCGTAGCATTAAGGCTTAAACTGCCTTTCTGCAAAGGCATTATCCACTCTTTCTCTCCATCTGCAACCTGTGTGCTAAAGAAGTTTTCAACAATGACCAAATGACATCTGATAGGATCTGGTAATTCCTTGCTTTTCACCTCCTGAAATAAGTGTTCTGTACTTTTCACCTACTAGAACAGCCAGACCAAAATAAATTCTTTCTGATAAAAAGTGCAGTCTGGAAAATATAATTTTAGGTGACTAGCTTGTTTTGATTTTCTAAGGATTACACTTTTTTATTGATATTAGGCAATTTTATTAGGCTTGACTTATAAGGAGACGGCTCCTATGCCAAGTAAGGAAGATGAATATTCTTAAGCTTGTTCTAATAATATTAAAAATCTTTCTGTCTACCCAACAACCGTAAAATTATTTCAAACAAACTGCTTTGCTTCCCCAAGATTGCCAGGAAAAGCTAATGTGTTCAGTTTTAAGGGTTTACCTCTATTTTGTATCTACAGTCAAATACTATTCCAACCATGAGCTTACAGTGATGACAGACAGCAGAGAATAAGTGTGTTGTTGGGATCTCTTCAGAGAAGCAAGATTGATAGCACGTAAAAAGTTCATATGCTTTAGAATGATGGACTATTTCCCAGTTATTTCTTATCTGCTGAAATTATCTTCATTTGATTTTTAATTGCATTGGTTGGTTGATTGTTCCTGCAAGTAAGCTCAAAAGCTCAGCTGTTTTATTTCTTGCTGTGTCTTGGAGTCAGAGCTCCAATCTCCGTGAATCCTTTAGACTCCTGTCCTCTTTTGTGATCTGTCTTTCCCTCTGCTTTTTGTTATCCTTGAAGCTAAAGCATCCCTCAACCTCTCCACTGCATCTTCCTGTCGAAGCAATGAGAATATCTAAATTTGTCTGGGTTTCCGATTGAAATCTTTGATGTCTATTTCTGAACTAAACAATAAAATCACAAATGAGTGGCAGAATTCTGGTAAAGCCATAGTCTTGCCTGTTGTGTGGCCAGTCTGGGAGATTTATCCAGTCCAAATTTTTGCTCTTTTATACTGCCATTCCCTTTTTACATACCAATCTGCCTGGAGTGGAAAGCGTAAATCTTGACTCTTACAGTGATACTGAAGAGTATTATCAGTATTATCAAATATATATGATGACCTACTCTGTTCATTACAGTAAATAAACTGTACACTGAAATTGTTCTGTTTAACAAGTAAAGCATTCCAAGCTGGATGTTTTAATCCAGCCTTTTTTGAAATAATAGTGCAAAAAACTATCTGAGTCCTCCAAAGCAAGATCACTGAATTTATTTCTCTTGAGTTTGCATTTGAGAAAACACACTCTTATGCTCTGACATGTGAGCCTGGCCTGTGAAGCCTGATGTATAAATTGCATTTAGGCAATTCCACAAGCTTTCCTCATTTTTTTTTGTTATTCCTTATGTCCTTAAGTATTAGAAAATAATTGGTTCTTCATATGTTAATGCATAATTGTAAAGAAATAGGAATATGACTGAATGTGCAATTTCTGCATAGACTGGATTGTTATTTGAAGGCTGCAATTTAGCAGTTTGATGGCATAGTGCCATTTTTTCCCCTCAAGAAATAATGTCTTTTTCCCCCCCCATGATAACCAGTGTTTATTAGGGTCACGAGAGTGACATGTTTCTCAGATGTGGCACAGTTCCATTACATTTGTCAGAGGAAGCAAACATGAAATTAGAATGTGATTACAGGTTGTTTTAAAGGTTATGTTACTGGTTTTTTTATCCACTGCATGGGGACATTAGTATACAGCATAACAGTAGTGACGAGATTAAGAGCAATGGCTAATGTAAGTATTTTTTTATTTAACATCTTGAAATAATAAAAATCTTATCATAATTCCAGTGGAACATATTGGTATCCTATGCATTTTGATTTTCTAGAAAACAGCTTCAGTGTTGACTGCCTGCTCAAAGATTTTTCTGATTTGACCATGATGAACCAGAAAGGACTTCCGCAGACAGCCTCTTACAAAGGTGGTTTGCTGAAGCTCAGCATAAAGAACCCAACTTTGGCAATAGAATTAGAAGGGTGATCTCTGTAGGCTGTTTCAAAAATTACTGGAAACAGAGGCTGTTCTCCATACTTTTGCCAGGAAGATCTTCAGAGACTGTCTTGTGTGATTACTGAAGCCTACTAGGAGACTTGCTAACTTAATTAGGGAATATAATTAGCTAAATGGAGATTTCAATTAACATCTTTTAAAAAAAAATAAAATAAAACTTAAAGATATGACTTGGGAACTGCTGATTCCCAGGTCAGTTCTCTTTCTGCTAATAATTACCTCTACTCTTTTATGTGTAGCTTTACTGTAAGAGTCTGCGCAGACTTTGAAGGTCAAAGTATTTCAGATGAGATAGGTAAGAAATGTTTTCTATTCCTGTAATTTACTGTGGACTGCTCCATTTCAGATGTATTCTTTTTCTTACACTTTGAAAGATGATAGGAGTGAGATCCTCCTAAGGCAAGAAAATGTAGTTTAAAAAAAAAATGTATATATGTATATAACACAAAGCTTCTATTACTCGCTTTAAGGTTTTTTATTCAGATTAAGCCATTTTCAAAACAAAAACGAGAATATACCTTCTTGGAGAATGTTCTGTTTTAAAAAAAAAGAAAAAAGACTGAAGTCCTGTACACATATGATCTGTCAGTGAAATCAGAAAACTTAAATTACACATATTCCATACTTAGTGGGCTGATAAACAGACAGGCACTTAAAGCATGGATTAGTTTTCCTTGGAAGGCTTTGTTAGATTAATTAATTATAATACATAATGAATTGTTTACTATTTTTCTTTCCATGTTAAATTAACAAGTATTTGATTTATTTGTGTCCTTTAGTGCTGAAAGCTGAATTGCAATTAGATTCATTGAAACAGAAAGGAGCTGTTAAGAGGACCCTCTTCTTTGATTACCATCAGTCACATCATTACTTCTCCATTGTGATAGAAAGACAGAAACAACTCCATTGCCAGGACTTCCTTGTTTATCTCAGAGTAAGTTGTTTAAAATATTTTGGACTGTCATCACTAGTTTGGATTGTACAATCATTTGTACCAGGGACTTAAAGATAATAATAAAAAAAGAGCCACTGGAAAAGGAAGAACAATTTCCAAAATTACAGAAATATGAGGTAAGATAGACCTTATCTGTATGTTGAGTGTGTCCAGAACATACAGCTACCTTGACAAAATTGCCTATGTAAAATCGTTGGCTCATCTTTTGTCAACATAAGTATAAAAGAAATACTTCTTTTGACGAGTGTACAGTTCTCTGTGTAAAAATAGATTCATCTTGTGGTTTTCTGGAAATTCTGATCAAATATTGCGTCTCCTGATACAAAACAAGGTTGTTTTCTCTTTTTAGTAAACCTTTACTTTTTTAGTATTCACAGTAGCATAATCAACTAAGCACATTAAGTGTCATGACAGTTCAGTTTCAACAGATATTTTAAAGGAGACTCACCAGAAATATTGGCCTAAAATTCATATATTTTAAAGATATTTAAAAATGTTTTTAGAAAAATTAAAACTAGAACTGAAGTTATAAAGGAGAAAGTGTCAATAGTTACTCACTTGCAGCTGGAATTACCTCATGCAATTGAAGTAGACTTCAAGTCTGGTCCGAGGTGAAATGGAGAAGTTTCAAGCACTATGTAAGGAAGTATCTATAAAATAAAGGTGGTGGAGTTTTTCTGTTGCTAATTCATATAAATTCTGGGTTATGGTAGAAACCACCAGCATTACCTCCACAAATCCACGTGTGCCCTACCTCCATTTCAAAAGAAAGGTGGGCAGTAGCTGATAGGAGTTGCTTGTGTGTGTCTTCTTTTAAACAGCTTCATTTTAGACTAATGCTTTGAAAAATTTCTGAGTCTACTCAGCTAAGCCAGCTTCTTCCCCCACAGAAGGGCCTGTGGAGGCAATGTGTTCTGGGCATTCCAGTTACTGGTGAGTCACTTTGCTTTCCTAATGACACCACATGCAGCCAGAATTTGGCCAGCAGCTGTCAAAGAACCATGTCAAAAAACTGAAGCCTAAATCTGTTAACATACCATACTAATCTGAAATAATATATTAAACCATCGGCTTTTATTATGTGATTGTTGCTCACAGGATGAAACAGAATTTAGAGATAAATTGTCTCCCATCAATATAAACTTGAATTATAGTTTGGATGAATCCAGTTTTGAAGATAGTTTGACTGTGAAGCCGATACTGAACTACTACCAGAAAAGCTCACTAACTGAACAGGTATGAATGTTGCATGCCACATTTTCTGTATATAAATGTGAAAGCTTTTACAAACACTATGTGTCATTTTCCTTAAAACAGAGTACCATGGCCAGAAATTATGCAACAAGGATTTAATTAATTCAAAATGTGAATTGAATATAAATATAGAACCAACAGGCCTTTAAAGTATTTCCAAAACCTTGTTGTGCTCATAGTTTTGATTGCATTCTAGAATGTGTAAGCGAAGTTAGTGTGGGAAAGGGCCTGTTAAGGGCGTAGTTGACAGTCTAGTCTCTGGTTTAGTACCATTCATAAAGGAACTTACAGAAAGGAGAAAGAGATTTAATTCACTAAGGCAGTGCTAGTGATACATAGTACACTTAGGTTAGTGATTTTTAGTGAAGTGATTTGGACTTTGACTTTTTACTTTGCAATAATGCAGGCTTACATTCTGGTTGACTGTGGAGAGGACAACTTGTGCATTCCTGACTTGCAACTTTCTGCTATGCCGTAAGTTAAATAAAATAAATGACACTGTCTGTAAGAAAGTCCAAACACTGCTAACTGCTGTAACAGAGTGAAGTATGTAGAACACAGTTCTGTTGTTTACTAGCTAATCATTTTCCAGATTTTAATTTACACATTTATTTTGTCTAGAAAATCAAAAAGTGGAGAAATATACACCTGCAAATCACATTCATGATGTTTAATTGTTATCATAGAAAATAGAGTTTGTAGGTGTTTGTTAGAAGTGGTTCTAGTTATCTCAATGCCAAGAGATAATACAAATTGTTGTTCATAGGAGGCTTCAATTTTTTTTATTGCAGTGTGCCAGACTTTGAACTTGACATAAAATTCTCCTGAACTCAGTATACAGCGAGAGTATACAGTGAAGTAAATGAACCTCAGAATAAAAGAAATCTAAACATGGCAACAGTTTCTCCTATGGAGGGAGAAATATGTTGGGCAGAAAAAGTGGCAGAAAAAGACTTCTGCCAGTTATGTGACTCTCTACCAACAAAATCAATCCATAGCTGTGAAAGGAAAGGGCACAGCAACACTGTAGGTCTCAGGAGAATTTTTCATTGTTCGTTTTACGATGGTCATGAGGGGAAAACTACTGCCTTTGTGCCCCCCAGAAAAAAAACTGGTGGCACCTCATTGGCAAGTAATTCCTCCACAAAATACTTCTTACTGTTTAGAAAGTAGTCAGGCTCTGAAATTTTCTACCAGTAACTTAGAAGTTGTGTGGTAGTCCACTTTGGTTGTCCACAGTGGTATTTTCTCTTGACCTTTTTTCTACTCAGGTGCTGGCATACTTTTCCATGGGGCTATTTCTTATGGAAAATATTTTATTATGTGTTCACAGACTCTTTTCCAGAACAGATGTTATGAGAGCAAAATGTCCTTCTGCATTATTCATATGTAAATCCTAATCGTGCATGTTTTAACTCCTGACAAGTGGTATTTTTTATACAGAGATACAGACCAGCTAATAATTGGAGAAGAAAACTGTGTTATACTCATAATAAATCCAAGGAATGATGGGGAAGGAGCCTATGAAGCTGAATTACATATAAAGATTCCACCTGAAGCAGATTATACTGGGGTTGAACGCAACAACAAGGTAAGTGAAAATCTAAATGTTAGCAATAATAAAGAAGATACATGGATACTGCTGTCTCATGATCCCAGCACACCAATGTTTTACCATTATTAAGAGTGTCCCAGTCTGATATCCTGAATCGTTGAACATTAACTGCAGTATAACTTGACAAAGTTGATTTCCTTTGTCATCAATTATTTTATGTTGTGAATGGGCCAAAACCACAATTATAATGTAAAATGTGCCAGTGTTCACAGAAGAACTAATATTGACCAAAGTCCTGCTGAGCTGTACTGAACATGCAGTGTTTCCTTTTTGAGTCTGTTTGTTTTTTAAGAGCAAAGATGAAACACTATCCTGCAAATGAGCAGAGTGTTCATGTATTCTCTGTTGGACAGCAAGTCTGAATCACCTCATCTGCACATAAATCTCCCAAGCTGTTGCAACATGAGACTGCTTTTTTCTCTTAGGGCTTGGAATGTTCAGAAGGGCCTCAAGGGTGAGAGTGGGAGAAAGAAAGTTAATTTCCTTTCTAAAGGCAAATGTTTTTAAGGAAGTTGAAAGTAACTTACAAGGTATTTCCTTATTCTCCTGTCAGTGACTTTATTAATGGGCTTTTAACCTAATTTGAAAAAAATTGGGAGTAATAATGTCGTCAAAGATGACAATGTGGAAATTCTCTGCAACCTCACATCTCACATCTTTTTTAAGATAAAGCATATCTTAAACAAAACAGCCTTTTTCTGTTGCCTATTCTTTTGTTCTCTTAGCAAAGCCTCTGGTTTTTTGGACTGTGATTTGAAGAACTAAAGTTCTCTTTATTATACTACACATGGTTATCTTTTTACTTGGTTACTTTTTAGAAATCTTTAGCTGTTCTTTTGGATATTATAAAGGATGTCAGGGGAGGCACTTAATTCAAAACCCACAGCACATATTGGCACATGTCTATCATTTGAAGAAATTGGTAGTGCTGGTGGATGAGACAAGACTGGGCATGGCAATGTGCACTTGCAACCCAGTGCTGGCTGTGTCCTGGGCTTTATCACCAGCAGTGTGGGCAGCAGGTCGAGGGAGGTGATTCTGCCCCTCCGCTTCACTCTGGTGAGACCCCACCTGGAGTGTTGTATCCAGCTCTGGAGTCCCCAGCATGGGAAGGACATTGACCTGTTGGAGTGAGTCCAGAGAAAAGCCACCAAGCTGATTAGAGGGTTGGAGCACCTCTCCCATGAGGAAAGGCTGAGGTCACTTGGTCTGTTCAGCTGGAAAAGAGGAGACTGAAGGGAGACCTCACTGCAGTTACAACTTCCTTATGAAGGGAAGAGGAGGGGCAGGCACTGATCTCTTCTCTGTGGTGCCCGGTGACAGGACCTGAGGGAATGGCCTGAAGTTGCAACCGGGGAGGTTTAGGTTGGGGATTAGAACAAGGTTCTTCACCCAGAGGGTGGATGGGTGATGTAACAGGGTCCCTTGGGAAATGGTCACAGCATGAAGCCTGACAGAATTTAAGGAACATTTGGTTGGTACTTTCAGGCACATGGCGTAACTCTTGGGGATGGTTCTTTACAGGACTAAGGGTTGGACTTGATGATCCTCCTGAGTCCCTTCCAACTCAGAATATGCTGTGATTCTGTGTGATAATGCAACTTCTTCATTTTCTTCAGATTTTTTGGAAGATAATATACCTTTCTGACAAATCCAGCTCTGAATCCTGGTAGATTTTTAGAAAAATTACCTTCCTTTTGGCCACATTGACTTTGTTCACTGCAACACATAATTTATTACATCTTCTCTTACTTTTCATACTTACTCCATTCAAAGAGTTGTCATTATCTTCTTTCTGAAAAAGATCAAAACATTAGCCTACTGTCTACAGCATTCTTAGCATCTTTCTTTCTGCCTTTGAAGAACAGTTTTCACAAGGATTACAAATTATACTGAAAGCAAGTTTATTCTTTCTTCTGTTTTTAAACTGTAAATGTGTACTTCTTAAAACTATGGTCTTCACAATATAATGGTTCCATTAAGTAAACTAAAAACATAACTTCTAAGTGTGTTTGGAAAAGAAATTGATATTGTAAATTTCTTCAAAAAGACAAGGCTAAAATCTTCTGACATTTAACTGCTGGTGGAAGTTGGCTCTTGTATGTATTCAGTTGCTTTTCTGTACTACCATATGTCACCTAAAACTGCTGTGAACATGACAAAGAATATACAATCTTTGAAATTTAAAAAGAAAATTTAGAATAAAAAACCACATTTATAAACTGAGACATTCTTTTATATCACTCCTGTTCTGTTTTCTCATTTAATTCATGCTGTCTGAATGTTCAAATTAAATAATCCTGTTACCAGGAAGACCAGATTCTTAGGGGTCATAATATAAATGAGTATAGATTAGAATGGGACACAATTCATTCAAATTACAGGGCTTTAAGAAAATACAGACTCCTGAACTGCTTGTGAAGATAACAGAAGAAATTATTACACTGTATGCAGTAAACACTGAGGTACATGTTAAAAAAAAGTCTCTTAATCTGCAGGCACTTTTTTAGGCATGAACTGTAGTTGAAAATTGAAGTCTTGATGTCAGTTGCAGTGGAATCAGGATTTCAACTCTTATTTTTGTGTTTGTGTTGTAATCTGCCAATTGGGCATCTGTGACTGCTTCTGAAATATACTTGATTTAATACGGAGTAATTTCAGAAGACAGATGGATTTATAGTAATGTTGCAATCATGCTCTTAAAGCTCTGCCTCTAACATTTCATTGACTTTTGGTTGTGTCTTGTAAACTGTGTTTACAGTCCTCTGTATAGCTCTTTTTCTCCAAACTGCAGATTTCTGCTATTAAGGCAGAGATAATACTCACCTCAGCCAGCAAAAGAGGTAGACTGAGACCAGAATATATGAAATGTAGTCAGATGAATAAATCACTTGATGCATTTCTGATGGAACTGAAAAATCTGTAGAATCAAATCATTCAATTACATTCTCATAATTTCAAAGTAACTATACTCACAGAGGATATTTGTCTTCTTTAATGAGGGGTTACTCTAGATTTAGTCTATCTAATAGAGAAACATATTTATCCCTTAAGTGCTTCCTATCCAAGCTGCTTTTTATTTTAACAACTTACTGCATTATTCTGTATCATTTGAATTACACTCAGGAGCTGTTAAAGTCAAAAACTTCAAGTGAAAGTTCATTTGCCTTCTACCTCCTCCCTTCAGCTTTATGCAATACAGTGTTTGACCTGCCTCAGTTGTTATTATCTTGTTATCTCATGCCTGATTCTGTAGAATATTTTACTCAGACTGTGCAACTGAACCAAAATGAGTAGCATTTTTCGGAGATGTATGTGATCATATGCAAGTGGAGAGGCAAGTGAATGTGTGTGATCTTAAAGTTTGAGGTCAAGGATGTGATTTTGGAGCTTCATTGATTGCTGCAGATGCTGGCACTTCCTTCAGTCAAAAGTTGATTGTTGAAATAGAATGACTTACAATGAAATCAAATATGTTGCTTGTTAGTTGTATTGTGGAAGCACTTAGAAGGTCTAGACACCAGATAAATTAATAAATTATTACAGCTTTACTAGTTACTGGGAACCCATTGGCTTATAATAGCTGTTCAAACGCATTAGGTGTGGAGTTACTAGAATTAACTGGAATGAAAAAAAGTATAACCACATTATATTACCTCATATTTCTATGGCCAGCAGTAGATCCAGAGACAGTATATACTTGCTGTATGGTACATTCTTACACTACAACGGAATGACTGTGTGTTTGAACCCCAAACCATTGCCTGAATACTGTAGAGTTGCCCATTTTAAACAGCTCATACCTGCCTTAGTAGCAGTAGCTGGGACCCAAATTCTGATGCAGTAATAAGTAGGCCAGTGCAAAGCCGTAATAGGTATTTGTTCCATACCAAAAAACGTTATGTATTTTGTCAGAACCATCTCTACTCAGGCTGGAAACTGCAGAAAAGTTGAAGAGTGGTAGTAGATCAAATCCAGATGCGTATTGCAATGGATAAGCTTTTAGTCATTTTCTTTCTGAACTAAAGCATGACACTCTTAAAATAAGAAAAAGGCCTGAAACCTTCTTGTCTTACCTGAAAATTCTTAGAATAAGGTACATGATGGCTGGCATCTACTTCTTCATACATTAACTAGATAAGAAGCTAAGTTCTGGCACCTGGTACCTAATCCATCCACTTCTTATCAGAAAATAAGTTTGGAATGTGGTGACCAAGGAAAGAGTTGAGGTGTTTTACTCTTCAGCCTGTTGTGCTTAACTATTCTGGCATCTATTAGTAATTCATCACTAGGACCACCAAAAAGAGTTTCAAGTTTGTGGACTGCCTGGATTATTTAAAGCATCCAATCATTTTCTAGTTAAAATGCACTCTGGGATCACAAGTGTTAATTGTTGGGGTTTTACGTCTGCTCAAGCCTGCCAAAAAGAACCATGTGTTGCTATAAAAATATAAATTACTACCAGTGGCAGGTAGGAGGGTTTTGTGGCAAACCAGTCCATCTGGCTGAGTTACATATGAACCCACTGGTACTTGCAATTGTAGGTGTACAAGTCTCTGCCCTTGCTTGCTTCCTGCCTGGTTTTAGTTTTCCTGTTTTGTACTTAACCACCTCAAATAGGTGATCAGTGCAAAAGTGAAGGCAGTAAATCTCATTATCGAAGGAATTCTAGTACAGCTGACCCTTTGTCACATCTTTATGCTGCACAAACCTTTTGTGATGCTGGTCATATAAATTCTGTACCATTAATCATTTTCTGTCTTCAGAGCATAGCCTCCAAATTGCAGAAAACCTACTCACAAAACTCTCTAAAAGTGTGAAATAAGGGCTGATTTACTCTGTGCAGGTCTATGATACAGCATTTTTAAAGAAACTGCCAAATATCTAATATAGATTAATATTTATTTTATAACATTTAGACCTCAATTTCAACCCCTCTCCCTCAACAGAAGGAAACCAAAAAGCCACATATCAACCTGAAATGAATAGTTTTCCATACACATTTGATTTCAACTGTGTTAATACCCTCTCTCCTCCCATGTGTTGCTTCTCACCTCTAATGAACCAACTGGAAAGAGTGTAAAAATCCTTCCCCTTCCAACCCTAGAGAGGCTCGGGAAGGCTTTTAGTGCACTGGACGTGCTGTGTAACAAACTTTGTTTCCTCCTAACAAATTATAAAAGTGTCAAGGTACAATGAGGTGTGTGCTGAGGGCATGCTTCACATGTGCTCTGTTTAGGACATGCTCTATCTTTTCTTTTAATCTCAGGAAATGATGAGGACAGCATGTCAATGCTGGCTTTTACAGATAGGGCAAATTGGTAGCCAGTGGTCTGGAGATTTCCCAGGTCTTTTGATATAACTTGCACATACCGCTTCGTCTGTGAGAATCGCAAATAAGGGGAAATGTAGCTTGCTGCATCCTGCTTTCACAAACCTTGTTTATTAATGCACAATATGGAAATACCTACTTTTACTGAATATGTCAGAGAGGAAAACAGAAAAAAAAAATTTTGTTTCTTTATTTTTTTTATATTTTTCTTATTCTTTATGTCTAAACTTGCACAATTCTATAGCTGTTCCTTCTTTTATACAATCTTTGTTTACAGGTGACAGTACTAGTGATAAAGATTGCTATAAACAACAGAAACCTCAGTTTCTGATAATGTGAAAACCTGTCTCCTTTGTTGCCAATTTATAATCACAGATAACAGTTTATGGTTTTACATCAGTATTTAATGTTCTAAGTATTTTACCATAGATTGGAAAATAAAGGTCTAGACTTGATCCATAATAAAATTCTGCCAATGCCATAAATTCACTATATAGACTTCTGGTGATGGATAACACAATGGTTGCAATTAGTCAGAGGCCTGTTCTCCTCGCCCAGTTTTGCCAACTCTTTTTTTCTCTATAGAGTCATTATGTCTATAGGAATGATTCACAACAGAGCAGTATGTTAAAAATAGACATAGAGTGATCTCATCGTGATTCTTAAGGTACTGGGAAACTATCCTGTTTGTTTTTCCCTGGCATCAGTTTTCCCCATTGCCTGACAATAACCAAGTAAATGTTTTGATAATGCACTGAGCAGGTGTCCGAAATCAAAAGAAATGTCACAGTCAAAAAGGCATCACTTTCCCCACTGGATACATTTCACTCTGATCTCTGACCTCCGTGTTGGTGTCCTTTTGTTGCAGGCACTGCGTGTATTGAGCTGTGATTACAAGATGGAAAATGAAACTCGAATGGTGGTTTGTGATCTTGGGAACCCCATGGTGGCTGGCGCAAACGTAAGGGAAAACCAGATGCATTTACTGATTTTAATCTGATTGAATTTTAATGGGCAACAAATGGAAATCTATTCAATTAGCAGAAGGCATCCCAATAAGCATCACATAACCAAATTATTTACCTGGACAGGAAATTGTTGGTGTAAAAAGAGGCTTCTAAAGAACTCACAATTTTGTTTTTTAAAAGATTAATTGTGCTAGTGTTTTATTTCACTCAATGAAAAGAAAATGAGAGTGACTCAAGTCACAGAAGTTACACTAGTATGATAAGAGAATCCCAATCCATAATGTGAACTGTTTATTTCTCTCTTTTAGTATTCCATTTATTTAAGATACGTATAGTAAATGACAACTTCTTTAGCCTGATTCTCATCTTGACTGCATAAGGGTTATTTTACCAGTTTGTGTCACCATTTATATCCAGGAAGCCATGGTTGGAATAAAGTTTTGATTCAAGTTATTATTGTAATTCTAAAGATTTTCCTAAGACAGCCTCTCATGAATCACACTACACATTAGATGGAACATTAGTAGCCCTGTTTTTAGACAAAAGCAGAACCAAATAGTGACTGATGATGGGCAGTAGGTAAGGATTAAAAATAGGTTTGGAGATAAAAAAGAGCTACTCATTCCATAATTGTCATCTCTTGTCTCCATTTCATGACAAAACAGCCTGGGAAATCCCAGAAGTGCTAAATCCAGGAATGTTCAGCCTTGGACACTCTTGCAAAGGAATTTAGTTCTTTCTTATAAATTCATAAATGCTATGAGTATTTAACTAAAAGCAAATAATCCAAACATTTATACCTAGATAAAAAACTGTTTTAATAAAAATTAAGCAATCAACAGCATGAACATATATCAGGAGTAAACAACAGCTTGTAATTGAAAACTACCACTGTTCAAATATCATATAGGACCTGTGGCTTTGCAAAGAAACCAATGCAAATTTCTGTAGTATTTCCAAAATCCTTACTAAGTCAAGGTTTGTCCTACAGAAGATCATTATTTCACTCTTCAGATTGTCTATAGAGGAGGGCTTTCATGGCCTCTTACGGTCTTGAAGCAGTTCATGTCTGGCCCTCAATACAAGAACCAAATGAGTTCTTGTATCTTAAGAGACTGGGACTAGAATAAGTTTGTTTGCATCCTAGGGATAGCCTCAGATCAGCCATACAACTTTTGAAAGTGAATGAAAACAGGTGTCTTGTATAGTCGTCTGCCTGCATGGTCACAAGCAGTCCCAGGGACTCTCTGGGATTACAAGGAGCTGGAAACCACTGAAAATCAAACTCTAGGTGATGGACCTCCTGGGAAGAGGAATCTTCCTGGTGAGTATCTTTCTCCATAGAACTCCTGTGAACTAGAAGTCTAAAGAGAATACTATAAACATTTTCTGGGAAAGACATACACAAGAGGCCTAGAAGATTTTATGGGGTTTGTTTTATTCTACAAAATTAAACTCCTAAAAAGTAAGAGTAATTGAAAACATTTCTGAGGAATGGAATTTTGATAATGTGATGATGGGAGGCAATAATGGGCCAAAGCACTAGATAAATTCCAAATCAAGGCAAATAAAAATTGGGATTTATCCAAGAATCCTCAAATTGCTGGCTGATGTCATTGCAAAACCTCTCAATGATTTTTGAGTGATCTTTGGAATCCAGAGAGGTCCCAGCTGACTGGAAGCTGGTGAACGTTGTCCCAGTTTTCAAGAAGGGCAAGAAGGACCCAGAAGGTACAAGCCTGTTAGTCTCACTTTCAGTGCCTGGTAAAGTTATGGAGAAAATTATTTTGGAAAATATTGAAAAACACCTGAAAGACAATGCAGTCATTGGTCACAGCCAGCACAACTTCATGAGAGGAATGTCCTGCTTATCCAACCTGGTTTCCTTCTGTGACAGCATAACCCACTTAGTTGATCAAGAGAAGCCAGATGATGTAATCTTTTTGGATTTCAGTAACGCTTTCAATGCTGTTTCTCATAGTATCTGTCTGGACAAAATTTCCAGGCCACAGCCGGATAAACACATCATGCAGTGGGTGAGCAATTGGCTCAAGGGTCAAGCACAAAGGATAATAGTGAACAGGGTGACATCAGACTGGTGACCTGTCATTAGTGTTGTTTCCCAGGGCTCCATCCTCAGCCCTGTGTTCTTCAACACCTTCATAAATTACTTTGGTGTGGGACTTTTGGAAGGGATACTAAGCAAGTTTGCAGATGACACAAAACTCAGAGGAGCTGTTGACTCCCTCAGAGGCAGGGAGGCCCTGCGGAGAGACCTCAACAACTTAGAGGGCTGGGCAGTCACCAAACGTATGAAGTTCAACAAGAGAAAGTGCTTCATTCTGCACGTGGCATGGGGCAATCCCAGATGTACATACAGATTGGGGAATGAGATGCTGGAAAGCAGTGCCATGGAAAGGAACCTGGAGGTCCTGGTCAATGGCAAGTTGAATGTGAGTCAGCAGTGCCCTGGCAGCCAGGAGGGCCAGCTGTGTCCTGGGGGCATCAGGCAAAGCATCAGCAGCCGGATGAGGGAGGGGATTGTCCTGCTCTGCTCTGCACTGGTGGGGCCTCATCTTGAATATTGTGTGCAGTTTTGGACACCACAATATAAGAAAGACATTAAGCTATTGCAGAAAGTCCAGAGGAGAGTAATGTTGTGTCAGGAGAGGTTTAGGTCGGATATTAGGAAAAGGTTCTTCACCCGGAGGGTGGTTGGGTGATGGAACAGACTCCCTTGGGAAGTGGTCACAGCACCAAGACTGACAGAGTTAAAGAAGCATTTGGAAAATGCTCTCAGACACATGATGTGATTCTTGGGGGTGGTCCTTGTGAGTCCCTTCCAACTCAACATATTCTGTGATTCTTATTCTATAATTTCTTGTATTGAGAAACCAGGAATTTTAGTTCCCTGCTTAGTAGTTTCCTGGTTAGTCTTGAGGCAGAAGCAAATTCTCAAGGTAGAGACAAAAGTTGACAAGAATCTTGTGGATGCTCAGGATGCAGTGGAGGGGGACAGGAGAGCATAAAACTCCTTGGGTTTGGAAGATAAAAGTAAGACTAAACACAAGGGTCACTCACATGTATACCAAGCTAGGAGCAAATCTTTGGTTTTTGCATATTGTCATAAACATAAGCAATGGAAAAGTCATACAGACCCTCACACTCCTCCCTTTGAATCCAAAGCCCTGTTTACGCATCATCAACCCAAAATGCTAGCAGTGTGAGGACTTCAGGAATGCCATTTGGTGGCTAATAAAGCAGTATTACTCTCACCTGTTTCCTTATGAATTTTCACAGCATAACTGCTCGATCTTTTCTTCAGAGTCAGTTCTAGGGCTGCCATCTATGGTTTGCCATTACCAAATATTCCTGAGAAAAATACTTTATAAAGAGAGACTTAGAAGTAGCAGAATGAAACAGCAGACTTCATAACATATTTAAGGATATTCTGGTTTATAACAAAATAATCCAACCTTTTAAAATCAAGGCATACGAAGATAGAGTATTACAAAGCCATATGGCAAAATTGTTCAATTATAGTAAGTAAATTTAAGTAAAATCTTAAATCCTAACTTTACCTTTGAATCCAGCTCTCCTGGAAACTCAGTAAAGGTGAAATGAAAGGACTTTTGCTTTTTCAGTCCAAGCATATTTATGAGACAAATGTATTTCCAAAGCAAAATACCAGCCCTTTGTACAAATTTCATAAATCACAAAAGGTTACTCTGATCCATTTCCAATTTTACAAAACAATTCTGCTCTGGCAGGAGATCAGTCAAAATACTCAGTCAGAAAGGGACTCTTTGTGGAAGCTGTGAGTGGGAAGGAAGAGTTAGGTGAAAATCGAACATTCCTGAAAATCTTAACTATTGAGTCACTGTCATGACTTTTTGTCACCCTGAAATCCTAGAATTCTGGAACTGTCTAAGATCAGTTTCTGAGTATGAGAGTTATGTTGGGATTTTGTGATACAACCCATGGGATATTACTGCAGTGGAGTATAGGGTTGTCTGACACTTCACGTCTTCAAAAAGCATTATTGTCATCTGTGTCCTTAAAATTGTTTACTGACCACAAAAAAATACTTAATCTTTTCAGTAATATCTTTCAGGTTTAAAAAAAGATGAAAAAGTAAAAAAGAAGATAAAAAGAAATGGTAAGGAAAATCAGAATACCACGTGGCCCAGAATCAAAACTAAATGTCTGTTACCATCTCACTGGCAAAGAGTGCTCAACATACTTACTTGTGACACTGAAATGGATCAGACTGACAAGCTTCCTAAATGCCTATTCAGTGGCGTTAGCAAGTGGAATAGAAGTTTTATTAAAAATTCTGGTTGAAAAATTTGGAAGTCAATAGAAATTAATAGAAAGAAGGTTAGAAGACTGGGGGCTTGGAAAATCTTGCCTATTTCTTGGTATGTACCAAGTTGATTCTTCAAGAGCACAGAGTTTTTGCCTTTCTTATGCACTGTTAGACACTTCAAAAAAACCTAGGCCTCTGCCTCCCAGCATACTCCTAAATCCTGTCAAACATAATAACAGATTAAAGCTTATCAGTAATAGCAGAAAGATACATGACACTACAAACATGAAAAACAATTTTAATAAAATTAACTTCACTTGGAAAATTTCAAATAAAATTAAACTATTCTGGTAAAATTTATGTCCTACTAAAATAAGGAGGTTGAGTGATTACTAAGTTACAAGTTCAAGCAAATTAAACTCCTTTGGCCTCAGTGAGTTTGCAGCAAGGGCAAGTGAGCATTTTTGCCCCATTATTAGTAGCAGTTTCAAGGGTTACTTGACATTAACAAAGTCATGCAACTATACAAAGACAACATCTGCAGCTTATTAGAGTTGTACAGTAGGAGTGTGTTTCCCCATTATATAGGAGATTAATTCTCAGGGGTGTAATAGATCATCAAAACTACAGTTCATGTCTGCTCTATGTGCTGAAAATTTTATCTTTGGTTCATCAAATCTTTTTTCTGCTATTAGTGGAAACAGATTTATTTAGACTAGTTAGTAGAGATAGTAAGAGAAATGGTGAATTGAATATCTGGAAATTTTTGTCTAGAAGTCTAAAGAAAGTAATTATATTTTTAAAGATGGTGATAACAACAGTACAATTGTTAACATCATCTCCAAAAAATAGTATTAAAAAGAGCCATTTCTATTCCAAGTCAGCTGTTCAACCTCTGAGTAATTTAATGAGCACTGTCTTTTCATCTGAAAGATTTTGCATCCAAAAAACCAGATCAACAGTGACATTAAAATGATCAGAATTCAAAGATTTGAACTTTCCATTTTATTTATTATGACAATATTGCTTTCAGCATAGGCCAACTGAAAAAGTAGTTGAAACATTAGTTAGGTAATTCTTGTTCTGGAGATGGATTAAGATTCAGTGTTGCACTATTGCAAATGAAGAAAGAAGAAGCATTGAATGAAAAAAAAATGGGAAAAAGGAATTGCTTAAACATATGAAACAAAATCCAGGGAGGAAAATTCCTCCTCTTTAGTGATGTTGAATGTAAGTCCCCAAAATAAAACCCTGTGTTGTGTCCTGTGTGTTCTGTCCTGCTGCTGACAAGGTTCTCTCAAGTATTTTGAGGAAATTATGCCAAACGGAGACCTTATTTTCTTTTTTTTTCCCCCCCTGTAATCTAGTCAGATATTAGCAGAAATGAGGGAATGATGTCCTCATTTCCTAATGCTTTTTGATGAATTTCTCAGGAAGATTGTTTCTCCACATGGAGAATATGTCTGTATGTAACCATCCTTTTTAAAAAAATTAAAGCACACTGTGCATGTTATCTGGCAGGAAGTTCTGTCAGGCAATAGGAGAGGTAGAGGGGGAGTGAGAAGTTGTAGAAGTTGCGAAATTCACATTTCAAAAATTACTAGATTTAAAACGTGAAGTTGAAACAATTTAAAAACAATAATTTAAACATTGCAGTAGATTTTATTAATTTGGCATTGAGGGCAGATGACATTTCCCCCTACTTCCCTGCCATTTACATACTGGGGCTCTAAATATGTCCAACAAGAGGCTTACAGAGACCCCATCATATGCTATTGTATATTTCTTCTCTAGGTAGCCATTCTCTCTTCTGGATTAACTTGTTCTGCTTTACTCCCTGCCCTTCTTGCAAAGCAAATGGAAATTGTCAAAGGGAGTAGGCCAGGTCTGCAGAAACACGGGAGAACCAGTGGAAGCACTTACCTCCTTTGGTTTTGGGAATTGTGTGTTTCACCCTCTGTCTCTGGTCACACATTGCAAGTTGTGGCAAACTGAACTGCAAATATAGCTTTGAATGTATTCCTCTTACCAGAACTGCGGTGAGAAAAAAAATCCCACTAAAATTAAATTAAAACTGCTGCTAATTTAGCCTCAGGTGGTCAGTCAGCCCCACACCACCTAAAGTATGCATCTCATAGGTCACAGTTGCAGAGATAGCGTGGGGAGCAGGAAGCCCTGGAGACCTGGACAAAGGCATGCATGAACACAGGCAGGGATGAGAGGTGCCAAACAGCTATTATTTTCTTTTGGCTTAGCAAAGTAAAGCAAAGACTGTCTGGATGAAGGGCCCACCGCTGTGTTCTTGGGAGTGTGCTTCTCTATTCCTCTGATCTTTCTTCTGTCCAGCCAAGTTTTCCATCTGGTGACATACACAGGCAGGATGGTATTTTTTCTTGAGGACAATGAGATGATGTTATTTAATACTAATTTTAAAAAGCAACAGTGTCCAGTGTAAGTCTGTGAAATGCAATGTGGAACAGTACTGCTTTATTGATCTGGGAGATCAACCACTTTTCGTAACCTGCTGTTTTGTTTCTTTCTCAGTTCTCCACAGGCATTCGATTTTCTGTTCAACATTTTGAAAATGCAGATTTCAGCATCAATTTTGAGCTGCAAATAAAAAGGTTAGACATTTTATCAAGAGCATGGTTATTTAAATTATGAATTTCTATTGATATATGAACTGCAATATATGAGAAGATCACTATAATTCTGGAGTGTCAGTAATTATTTCTTGGGCTTTCCTGTGGTAGGTTACTTCAGGAGAATTTGTGAAATTGGAACCTTGTTAGTTTTTTAGCAAAATAATTCTTATTTTTTAAAATTCAGGTTAACTGATTTTGGTCAGTAATCCAAGGATCTTCTACAGCTTTGCCAAATTTTTACTTTGTTTTTCACTTCAAAATTAATGGACAGTGATCACTTTGTAACAAAATTGCATATGTACAAACATATCGTGCTCTGAAATTAAAAGCAGATACACCTCTTCTTCACAACAATTTAAAAAATAAAAGGAAGGCAGTTAAAATCTGTGCAAGGGATTTACAGGCATGAAGAGAGAGAACTGTTTCAGTTTGATGCAGGTGAACCTCTTGTCATTTTCCATTAGTTGCCTCCCCATTTGTGGGCCTCACATGTTACTGCTGCAGAGTCTTGTTTTATGCTGAGCAGTACTTCTTCCGTGGGGACAAAAAAGCACAGGGCAGACTGGGTTAGAATAACAGCAAGAACAAACCTGTGACTTTTTCTGTAGGTGGCAGGGCTTCTGCTTTCTCTGTCCTCATCAAACACACACTGGAGTTCCTGATGGGGCCTACCCTGCCCCACACACAGAGACTTTATTGCTAATGTCTGGCCCTTAATGAGGGCCTTGATCATGTTCATTATGGTAAGTAACCGAGACATTTAAAATGTTTAAGTCATGTTTCTATAATGTAACCCTCGAAGGAAAGGACATGCAGAAGCTGTGGAAGGGCACAGCAGTGCCACAGAAGTCAGTGAGGGGCTTGGTCAGGCGTCAGCCCTCTCCCAGGATCCGGCTGGTGAGCTGGGTATCCTGCAAACCTGGGCATGGGCTCCTCCAGAGAGAGATGCAAAAATTAGCTTTGTAGGTCCCCTATCCATGCCACTGTTCACTTCTTAAGGCAAGCCAGACAGTTACAGATGGGTATCAGAGGCTCCTCTCACTACAGTTTTTGTGTTGTGAAACTGGGGAAGTTCAGAGTTCTTTGAATAGCTAAATCGGTCTGTGTAATACAAGTTGAGGATAGGTGACTGTCTTATAAAAAGTGACAAGAATATACTAAGGAATAAGTCGAAATTTCAGAGGAAAACAACATTTCATGCTTCCTTTGTGAGTATGATTCATTAAAATTACAAGGAAGGAAATCTGTTGGGCTATCAAAAAAACAACAATTTCCACAAATGGGTATGATAATGCTGAAGAGTACCCAGCTACTTTAAAAACAAAAGAAAGTAAAACTTTTTGCATGAGGAGTGTACCCTACAGTTAAAACTCACTGCTTTGTACGTTCATTGTCAAGCAGCAGTACAGTTTGTGCATTTCTATGTCCTTAATGAACAGGTAAAACAATCCTGAAAGGAAAAGAGAACAGAAATCCATGAGGCAAAAAGAGGAAACTACCTAAATGGAAAGAAAGGGAAGAACACATCTGAATTTATGTTCTGGTCTGATTTATTCAAAAGAGAGACCTTTCATTTACTTCAAAACATCAAATACAAAATAAATATTTTGATTTGCGAGACTGAAGTTCATTACTTATAGGAAACAAGCAAAAGTCCAAGTAATGTCTTGAAACCTGATTCTTTTTCTGACATGGATTTTTCTAGGCAATTATATACCTCTTAGAGAGAGAGATGTCCTGGTACTTTTATTTAAACTATTTTCTTCTTAAAAATACCATAATGCGTGAACAGGATTTGAATACCAGATATATATAATCGAAATCTGTATTTTAGCCTATGGAAAGTAAGGATACAATACAAACTGGAGTGCAGCTTATTCAAACAAAGTAGTGATTTAGTAATTTTTATACTTCAAGCAAATTTTTTACTTTTGTACTCAAAAAAATGGCTATAGAGAAAAGCCCAAATAATGTTTGAGAGGAATCTGCATTAGTTTACAAACAAATTAGATCTGCTTTTAATTTTAGCAATCTGTAACCAGAAAGCCTGGATCAAAGCTGTGTTGCCCTGTACTACTAAGGAGTCAGTCGCTGGGAATGCTGGCCTCCTCTGAATGTTTCCGTTTGACTGATGCTACACAGATGTGATAACAGCAAACTGTGACAGCAATAGAAACTTAGTCTTCATGAAGCAAGGAAGTCCACACTTGCTTGAAAAAAGATCCAAATTTAGTATTGTTAATCCCTTGATTAAATTAATTCTAAGTCTGTTATTATGTATTTTCATTATGATCATGAATTTGAACCTGCAAACTTTTCTTATCGTAAGTGGGCTGTAGTCAAAGGAATGGCCTTTTGAAGTAAGAGAAACTACCTTTATTACTAAGGATTTGCAATAGGAAAAGACAATAAAGTGAATGAGAGCACTAGACTTTAAACATAGCATCTGTTTTCACTGATACGTGGGATTAAGAGTCTAAACACTCTCTGGATAGGAAAGAGGAGGGAAGAAAATAAGAAAAGTAAACAGTTGATCTTGGTTCTTTTTCCTCAAAGACTGTCATGCAGAAGTCACAAGTTTGGAAAGTCATAAACCCAATTTTTTTATAACAAAGCCTATCTTGTTCATTAACACTGCCTTCCTTCAATGCATGAAACAAACTTGTATATTTATTAGGATACTTCTATCCAACAGATAGCCAAGATGAACAAGGGAATTTACATAATATTCTGAGCCAAATAAATTTGTTTCATCATAGGATTCTCTAAAGAAAGCTTGAGTTGACCGTATTATTAAGCATGTGACAAGTTCAAATAATAAGAGACTTAAATACCAGTGTTCTACAAGACCAGAGTGGCAGTAGAAAGCCCATGCTGTGATATGTCCAATGGCATCTCACCCTGATTGTGGGCCTTGTGGTATTCAGTGCTGTAACAATCTAGTGTTCTGATAAATAACCTTTGTTAACACTTATACATATCTTTTCCAGCTCTAACAAGATAAATCCCACCAGCAACTTAGTTAACCTCCATATCAACATCAGTGCTGTGGCTCAGGTGCAGATCAGAGGGTAAGTATTCAACTGTTTAAACTCATTAAGATAACTACTTTTTTTTTTTTTTAATGTTTCTGCATGTGATAATCCCATTTTGCAAATCCTTTGACATACTATAATCCCAAATGCCTTATCCACCTAGAATACCTGGGTCTCACCCCAGAAAGCCTTGCAGGATGGAGCTACTAAGGACTTCCTGAGTGTGCAAATACAGCAACCTGTAGAATCTCACGTGGTAATAACACTACTCAGAGCCAATATTTTATTTGGCCATTCAAATTGAGTATGGATGTTACTTGCATAAAATGCCTGTTCATGTGTGTAGGTCGGCTTGTGCAACCACTTGGGCACTTAATGCTGAATACCAAATCAGAATCAACTGCTTTTATGACTGGAAATGTGAAACACATTATGGCAAGGCATGTACTAATAGAGAGCAGAGTGAGGCCTTTGGAGAAAGGATGAGTAAGGAATGAGTTATGACAAGTCAACCAGCTACTACTGTAGGATTCCTACATATCTGCCTGAAGTAAGTGCCTCCCCATTGACACAAAGGATACCAAAACTAAATGAGCATAGGATATAATAAAAGATGACAATTTCTATCTCTATTTTCACACACAGCTTGGTTTTGGAAACTATAAAATGCAATTAGTTGATAATTGCCAGCTGAACATGAGCCAGTACTGTGCCCAGTGGCATCCTGGCCTGTATCAGACATAGCATGGCCAGCAGGATCAGGGCATTAATTGTCCTCCTGTACCTGGCACTGGTCAGGCCACACCTCCAATACTGGGATCATTTTTGGGCCCCTCACTACAAGAAGGACATTTAGGTGCTGGAGTATGTCCAGAGAAGGGCAACAAAGCTGGTGAAGGATCTGGAGCACAAGTCCAGTGACGGGGGGCTGACAGAGCTGGGGGTGCTTAGTCTGGAGAAAAGGAGGCTCAGGGGAGACCTTACTGCTCTCTACAACTGCCTGAAAGGAGGTTGTTGCCAGGTGAGGGTCGATCTCCTCCCCCAGGTAACAAGTGATTGGGTAAGATGAAACAGCCTCAGGTTGCACCAGAGGAGGTTCAGGTTATATATTAAGAAATTTTCTTCACAGAAAGGTTTGTCAAGCACTGGAAGAGGCAGCCTAGGGAAGTAGTGCAATCACCATCCCTATTGAAAAGTTGTGTAAATGTTACACTGAGGGACATGATTTAGTGGTGAATATGATAGTGCTAATTTCATGGTTGGACTTGATGATCTTAAAATTTTTTTTTTTTCGACTTACATTATTCTAAGATTTTATAAGAATATCGTACTACCCTGTAAAATCTTGGAACTAGACTCCTGGCATTCTGGAGGAAGTTGGCAGGATGCTCTTTTAAAACAAATAATTGCTCCAAATGCTTTTTGTTTGAGATGTTAGATACCATATATCTCTTCTCAACTACAGTTCAAGACCTTAACTATTATCAGCTCTGCAAGGGGAGAACAGGAAGTACATGGCCTACTTTCACTTCCACAGTCAGGCTATGAGGCTTGGCTGATGCAAGAGGGCCAGGTGTCTCATATGGTGCACCTCAAGGGTCTGCTTTAGGTGTAAACAAATAAAAATGTATATATTTATGAGGATTTATTATCACTTCTTAGACAATATGTCTACCTAGTGCCAACAAAAGTCAAATAATTTTGCACATCACAGAGACCATGTTTTCTCCTCTAATATTCAATATAAATCAGTGTGATTTTTAAAGTATTTTTCATATATTTTATAAGTGTATTCCAGGATAAGAAGACTAACCCTAAAACTAGAGTTAAGTGGAAAAAAGGAGGACTGGCATTCAAAGACTGTGTGGATATATGTTAATGATTGTATTTCTGAAAAGGAGCAATTGAAAGACAACATGTTTAGTAAGAACAGAAGTGAGAACATTATTCCATTTTCTGTTTTAATGGTGATCTAGGGAAATGAGCTGGATAGGAAGAGAGGTGAAGAATACAAAATGAGGGTGAGGCAACACAGAAAGAAAGTAGAGGTGGAGGAAATAAGAATCAAAGGTGTTATTTAATGGGCTACAGATGTGTGAGAAAATGTTGAGAGCCAGCAGCTGTTAAATGTTGCCATGGGTGAACACCCAGGTCACAGGCTGGCTGGGGTGTCAGTGCATCAATGGAACAGTTATGGTTAAATACACAGGGCTTCTCAGTAAGGGCTGCTTCCAGTGCTGTGGATTCAGGTATTTTTAGTGAGATTGCTCATCACTTTCATAGAAAAAATCTTACAGACCCTTTTTTCTTTGCAAACTTTTTGGACACTTTTTGCCTTATCATTTTCTTTCTCTGCCATAGTATATTCTTTTTAATGAAAAGTTCTATAACAGATAAATAGACCAAAATAAAATTTAAATAACCTCAGTTTTTAAGAGCTTGGCAACAAGTGGAAAAAGTGTCTTGAATTGCTGCCTGAAATGCTAAGAAACAGGTCATTAAATACAGATGAATTATTTAATTGAATTACTTCCAGTTTCTTTCCTCTTCAGTCTTTTAGTTTTCTTATTAGCTATAGGATGCATATACAAAGGAATAAATTCCCAAGTGCTTTGTTGACAGATTTTGCTAATTACTCAGAAATGCTGAAACGTGCAGTTCCAAGAGAATTGCTCACTATTTCCTAGATAAAAATAAAGAGAGACCATGTCCACATTTGGACTGGAAAATATCTTGCATTGATTTCTCTAACTGCTCTGTACAAAGTTGCACCAAGTGGAACTGGATGCATTGTACATTTTACTGAGGAAAAGTAAGTAGTTACGAAATTGTGCATATGCACATATACTTGTACAGAGGAACCAGGCAAATACTTCCTCTATGAAAAAGGAAGAAATCTTCTCCAATATCCTTTTCAAAAGAAAATTAACATAACTCTTTAGATAGTTCAATGATTAGTTGCTTTGATAACTGAGATCTGATTATTCGGCTTACCTTTTTTTTCTTTAAAAATGTAAGAGTTTTAGTAGTGTAATTGTTATCTCCCACTGCTGAAAAAACACAGTAGGAATGAGGAATTCAGGAAGGAAGTAATTTGGATTGGGAGGATTTGCAGCAGGCAGAATTCTTATTGTATATCCCACATAAGCCTTTTGCTGTAGCCCATACGTTGTTTATTTTATTTTTCAGTGCTCTTGTTTCACTGATAATTGTCACCTAAAAGTCTAGGAAAAATCCTTGCTTATTAAATCATTCAAATGTTAAAAATATTCTCAGTTAAATGCAAAATAATCAAAAGAAAGGAGTTCTTCATTTAACCTTTTTTTGCTAGATTTTGCTGTTTTCATGTCAATAGCAGAAGTCTTCAAAATAACTCTAAAATCTGTTAAAATAAATGTTCTTATGTACTTTAGAATCATTTTAATTGACCGTCTACATTTACACTCTGCATTTTGTAATTCTGTGACTAAGAAAAATACTTCTCAGGGAGTGCAATAGAAAACAGTAGTTTTTGAACCCTTATGCCTGCTTCTTTGTGTCTATGTACAGTTTGATTTGCAAATTTTTGCAGTAGCTTGTGGGTCTATGTGTCTTGGCTGTTTTAACAATACAGGAAAGTTCCTATTCTCAAACAACGATCAATAGTTAAAATTCATATTGGGAGCAAGACCATTTGTGAAATACAACAAGGCTAAGTATGTCTTTTTTTATTAAATATGTTTAATTTCCTGTATTATTTGGGTTGGCTTGTGAATTTGTCCTCTGGCTTACTTGTTAGTACAAACTGCTGGCCTTTTGAAGTCTGAGGAAGTATTTAGGATACCCTAAATTTCACAAAGGGTTATACTTTAGCTAGATGGTCTTATGCTGTTCTCTGGGATTCCTTGCTGTTTTGAGAAGCTGTATGCTGTAGAAAATTCTCTTTCAGACATTTCATTCATTGTATGTGACATAAGAGCTGTAAGTAAGAACAGTTTATTTTTTCTGCATTTGCAACAAAACCATCCAGTCTTCGCTTCTTCAAAGGTCAATCTGCAGTGGTGCCATTGCAGAGTGATTAACATGAGTGCCTGGAAATCTACCATTTCATTCAAATGTTATACTCTAAAAAATCCATTAGTTACTCTTTTTTAACAGTTTTCTGTCAACAAACTTCCAGCTTTGGCAGAACAAGCATTAAAATTTTATAGCTTTTCTTTAAGCTAAAGACTGTAAACCATCAAAACTGAGTGAAAGTTCACCCTTGCAAAGAAAGGATAATACCATTTTAGCACCAAGATCTACTTGCAGTACTAGCAGATGACAGATGTCTGTGCCAGAACTCACCTCCCATGCTGAAAGAAATTCTTGAGATCTGATTTCCCAACTTCTGAACAGCTGAGTGAGGCTAAGTTGGCATCTGAATGGGATCTGTTCAAGGAGCTTCCAATTTTTATTGGAAATAAAATATTTGTGATTCAAATAGAAATGTTAACAGAAGACTACTTTCTTGAGGTCTTGCAGAGAAGGAGTGGAAAAATAAAATAGCAGACAGAAAGATGTCAAATATTAAGCCACTGTTCTCTTTATTGATGTTTTATTTACATGTTGGAAGTTGCAACAGTATTTCAGGGAATGCCTTGGCTACTGCTTTGTTGGAAAAGCCTGGAGCACTATTTCAGGCTCTAATTCCAAGTTCAGTTTCTCAGTATACCAATTTCCAATATGACTTTATGGAAGTCACAGTATCCCAGTTTCCTACCTGCAAATGAGCTAGACTACTCTGCAAGGTGTTTTAAAGGAATAGTAACAGAGATTATAGAAATTTGCAGTTAGAGCAGTTAAATAAATATCTAAAAAAGTATTTTCGGGGAAGAAAGATGCATAGCTTTAAACACCTACAGACTTTAAATGGAAATGGGAAAATGCATTTATTTGTATATCATTACTCTAGTTGTGTGGATAGTATGTTCAGATATCTCAACAGTGAGAATGGTGTAAATGCCCAAGAGGCAGGATTCCTCTCTCCAAAAAGATTTAGTCTCTTGTCTTGAAAGGACCATCCATCAGAAGAAATATGAAACTAAATAGATATTCTCAGTCATCTGTAAGGACCGGGTAGTGCTTTATGGAAGCCTTGCAATGTTCACCTCAATTCTAATTAATGTGCCCGAATAACAAGCCCTTGAGGGCTCAGTTTTCCATAGTGGCCTTAATGTTTTTCTAAAAGTAATGTGTTCAGTCACTGGTAACAATTACTGTTTTAATCTGTTTTGTATATTACAGAGTGTCTCACCCCCCAACAATTATTTTGCCACTTCACAACTGGGAACCCAAAGATGAACCTACAAAAGAAGAAGAAGTTGGCCCTTTAGTAGAACACATCTATGAGGTAAAAATTATGTATGTTGCCATAGGACCTCATGCTGCCCCCATGGAAATCCTGATGAATTTGGTTTAATGTCATTATCTGCAGCTAGATAAAGCCACAAATGTAAATATTCTGACTTTAGCACATGACCCAAATTTAATCTGGGAATTCACAACTCCATTATCTGTTCATGTGAGTGGAGGAGATATTAGTTTATGTTAGGGGTTTATCTTTGATATTTAAAGGATTTATAAACAATTTGGGTGTTTGACAAGAATTAAAGACTGCTTAGAAGTTCATTATAATCAATGTCAAATACCTTCTCATTAGAATCTGTGAGTGCTGTGCACAGGAAAAAATGTTTCATTTGACATTTAGCTAACTGGA
>WEIV01000335.1:7349-21195 GCA_013390005.1 Calyptomena viridis | reverse complement strand
CTTTGTAGGATGCTTTTGACTGAAGATCTCAGACAATGTCAAAACAGTTCCGTTTTTTAGCATTTTAGTTTTAATCATACGAATGGCACAAATTTTCCGGATCTAGTACTACATGGAATTAGTGTTTGGAAGGGTTTGTGTATTTGCAGCTATTCTCTTCCCTTTAGTGCTACAACATTTTTACTACAATTACAAATGTTTATGAATTTGTTTAAGATACTGTGTTCAGAGGCTAATGGAACTGATACAAAGGATCTGTTGTAGCTCTTTATAATCTGAGGTCCTTAAGGAATAGTCTTGGCTGTTTAGGCAAGTTCCTGTTCAGATCTTAGTGCAAACTTCCACATCTATCTTATTGTGATTTTACATTATTAGATTGTCATGAATTAAATTTTGTCTTTCCCCGTTTCCCAAGAGATCTTTGAGGCTTCATGAAAGAAGCCATAAATGCTCTGTGTAGGAATTAAAGTCAAAATGACAACAAAAAAAGTAGGTTTTAATTGGAGAATAAAAATATGTAAATATAAAGCTGAAGAGAATGCATTTTAATATGAGATTAAAAAGGAACAAACTGTTGTGTTATACAAAGTTGAACTGTTACCAAAAGAAATCTGTAACAAATTATGATCAAAAATTGTGTTGTTTGAAGACAGATTTCCTTTGTTTTTTCTACTTTCTAAAGCTGGTAAAATCATTATATTTCAATAGGCAGATTCTGATCTGAACTAATGACCAGATTTCTGTCCAACAGCTTTGAATTTAACCCTTTATATATATCAGAATCTGGCCCCCAGATTAAAAACAAAATTAAAGCAATGAAATTGACACCAGTAAAAAGTGGAAAAAATGTTTTCTGCTGAAATTCTTGTAGCTGGGCAGTGCTATTACTTGCAGTGCTATTACTCATCATGCTCCTAGTCGAAGACAGTACATTCTCGTGGTTGTCCTGTTAAATTTAAAAAACAGTGTTAATCAAAAATTCAAGACCTCTGAGACAGGAACAAATCTGTTAGAATCATTCTATGAGCATGTCATCACCCTTCACATTTTTTCTCTTTGCAGTTTGCTATTCCACAAGACACTCCTGAACTTGCGGCTTTTTTATATAATTCCACAATTTCTCATTACATCAGGAGAAGGGATGTTGCCATAGCAGAACCTCACAGGAAAAACTCTGCGAAAATATTGGTGAGCTGTCTAAAACCTATCAACTGAGACTTTGCATGTTGTATGTCAAGGTGACTGTTGGTTTGACTGCAATTTATTTACAAACTTTCAAGTAGTTTTCTAAGCAATTTTAAACCCTCAATTTAAAATTCTATTTATTGCATATCACTATGCCACAGGTTAGAGAATTTGTTTGACAGATTTTTACATTAAAGAACTCGCATGCCAAATTCCTGGCTGCCTTACTCCTGCCTGTTGGTCAGCCAGGACAAACCTCTGTGGTCATGTAATGGCACACATCACAGGGAAGTTCAGCACAGATTTAGAGAATGAACTCCTCATCCACAAAATAAATTTCAGATTCTGACTTCTGAAAAGTAGGTCTCTTCCCATTAACCTGACTCCTGGCATTCTGGCTCTTTCTTTAGAAGTAGCTCACACTTAACATTTTCATGTAAAATAACAGTTGTGACATATAAATAGTTTGGAGTATATTTGTTCCCCCCAGTAAGTACTTACATAGGCAAGGAAAGATGAGACTCCCTCCCTTTGTAGTACCACAAGCAAAGCAAATGGGACAGGTCACTGCATTTTTAACAACTCAGACAATGCTGGAATGAGAGCAACAATCTCTCTCCCAGGAAAATAGTTCTGACTAGTCAGTCTGATACTTAAGAATTTGGACTTTGCTGTGTTTTCAGGAGTTTTTTTTCCATTCCAGTATTCAAAGTCCCATCCTTTAGCATACTTCAGCACTGTAGATATCAGCTCCCCTTGGCTAGAGGCAGTTTTCAAACTCAGTGACCTTGAGGTCAGTTGAGGGATTCATGCAGTCAGTGCTTTCCATCTATTTTTATGAACCTCAGGCAAAGTTTCTTTCATGCTGTCCAGTCTCTTATTAAGCTGTTTACTGCAAGCTCATGTTCGAATTCCTTGACATCACTAGAATTTGGGCAGAAGAAAAGAACCTCACAGACCTAATTCTTCCTGAGTAATAGAATAATTTTACTACTTCTGAAAGTTAATTTGGCAAATTTTGTAACAGGAAGAAGACAGAATCTGAAACTAATGAATATCATAATGTTATTAAGAATAAAATCACAGATGAACTCACATTAAAGAATAATCCAAATACCTTGGGAAGAATCTAATTCCACTGGGGCTCTGAAGGAATGCCTGGGCTTTCAAAGACATGCCATTCAATATCACAGAACACTCAATCCATTATTCAGTTATTTTTCTCAGTGATTAGGCTCATAATCTGACAACATAAAAATTACTGCAGCAACTGGAAGTGGTTAACAAGGTTCTGAAGTGTGCATTGTGTCTAGAATTTATAAGATGAAGCAGAGAATTTTCAGCTGCTTGATGCAGACAGATCAAATATATTTACCTGAGTACTCAGTAATATGAAATTGGCACTTTGGTGAGCAGTCTTGTAGTACAATATGCTTTTTGATCAGGACAGATTAGGATAGGATTGGGTATGGTGCTTACTACTGGATATATAGCAGGACTTTTCCAAGATGAGCATAGAAAAGGAATGTCAGTTCAGTTAGAAAGTGTCCCAGCTCTCCGTGCCTTCAGCATTACATACTATTGATGCATAAAAATAATTTTTTTTATTTCACACATTGGAAGCATACATGGAAATTGAATGTTGCTCTGGGAAAAGACTGATTGGCCAAAGATAATTCCTTGTTAAAATTTATATTTATTTTAGAAATTTTAAGTTACTTTCATCAAAGCATTTTCACAAAGAGACAAAATGTTCTGAGAACCTCTTATTCTATTTATACTGTTTATTAAACACTTGGTTTCCCTTCCATTAGTTCTAATGTTACGTTGTTCTGAAAATCACTACAGGCTAAATGCATTACTAAGAAAAATGGAAATATGTGTTCAGGTCCTAAAATGTCAGCCAGAAGTAGACTTTTTTGCATACTAATGATTTATTTTGTTGATATACGTTTTTGGCCACAATGATTAATGAAAACAGCTCTTCTCCTTGCAAAATAAATAAATCTGGTTGGAGGCTGTTTAAAGCCAAATAAACAGATACTTTCGAATATTCATTTAAAAAAGAAAAGTTTATGGTTGCGAGTTCCAGGGTTTACAGTTTCATTTTCAAGCAGATATAGAAAACTGCAATTAAGCATACAGCTTCTGCTTATCCTGTGGTAAGACAGATATTTGTGGGGAAAGCTGTGTATAAAGATAAAGGATTCCTTAAGGGTGTTTTTAGATCTGTTACATACATCATCATCTCATTTCCTGAAGTATGGGCATTGGCAGTGCATTCTCACTCTCACTAGGGAATACTTACTTGCGAAAACTTATCTTTGATTTTGAGGTCACAAGGCCTTCTGTTATGGGAGGGATTCTCTGCTTTGTTATAAAAATAGGAATCAATTAAAACCTCCTGAATCAAACAAAAACTTTTCAGATAAAATCCATTTGCATATATAAATTATTTTCTTTTTTTTTTTAAGCACATATTTAATCATTTTTCTGTGAGATCCTTCTCTCTTTCTCTGCCTTAATCACATCATTTCTGTGGTTACCCCATGGAGACTCTGCTCATTCTCTTCAGTGGCTTCCAGTCAGCTTTTAGCCTTTTTTTGTGACATTCTTCTGGCAGACTTTATAATTTTGAGTTGCATTGCTTGGCTTTTGCTTTCAACCCTGTGTATGAGCCAGAATCACTGCTCATCAGGAATGTTTCATGGACAATAAGTTTCAAGTAAAGCAACTAATGCTTTAGAATCGCAGCAAATGTTCTGGCTGCTATAATGTAAATATCAGTGGGAAAACCAGGAGAGTTAGAAGAGGGGAAGGATTTAGGAACATAAATAAACACTTCATCCACAGAGAACAGAAAAAAAAGTGTTGAAATCATAAAATGAGTGATAGGTGAAGACAAAGCACAGGATTCAAAGGACTGATCAGTACCCAAACATCTTAGGAGTTCTTTGGGGCAGATATTGTTGAAAATTGTTACTTTTATTTTCTGCACTACAGGTAGGTGTTCATATTCATTGATAATGCAAAAAGAATCTCTCCCTTTGTTTCTAGTTCTCACAATGACTCATGGGGATATCTCATGTATATTAGATTAAATTAATTATTTTGGACTACTTAGCTCTTTAAGGAAAAGTTGATTTGGTTTTGCTTATTTACAGTATTTGAAAATGATAGTGTACATTTTCAAAGCATGAGTATGACTTCCATTTATTTTGTGCACAGAACTGTACGAATGTGAAGTGTGTCCTAATTTCATGCACTGTGGGACAACTGGAAAGAGGAAAGAGTGCCGCGCTAAAAATCAGGTCCCGGCTCTGGGCACAAACATTCCTGGAGGTAATGCACACAGAAATCTCTTTCTATACACAAAGACCATGAATATTTTATTTGACCAGCTATTTAAAAATATAAATATGAAATTAAATGGGTCAAATGCAAATCCTTTTTGTTATCACTTTCTTTGAAAATAACATCTCACTGGTTCCTGTCCAAGTTTTATGCATGCTGCTTACTTTTTTTCCCTATCACTCCCTCTCAAATTTATGTCCTGAATCCTACCTGAAAATTCCAAGATTATTTTTAAATACCTTTCCTGGACTGGCCCAAGTCAATAATCTCTTAGGTCTCTATGATGTGTTCTGTATCTGTAACATCTTTCCCAATGGAAGGTTTTTCTTGGAGCCAAACAGCATATCATGTACACTGTGTCCAGTTGAAGAATTCATTGTTAGTCATTCTCTTTTAATCTAGGGAAAAGTAATATTTATCAAGATCACGTGATATGCAATGCTCACATGGTGACAATCTGTGACAAGAAGGGGCAGTGCGGACCATGGAAAAAGTGAACTTCTCTTTGCAAATTCTTCCATTTCCAGCTTCTTTAACTCTCAGAATTGTATTTACACTGCATAAAAGTCCAGAGGAGGGCCACGAAAATTATTAGAGGAATAGAACACCTCTTCTATGAGGAAAGGCTGAGGGAGTTGGAGTTGTTCAGCCTGGAGAAGTGAAGGCTACAGGGAGAGATCATAGCAACTGCCAGTACCTAAAGGGAGCCTTATGAGGAAAATGGGAACAAACCTTTTAGCAGGCCTGTTGTAATAGGGGTAGTAGTTTTAAGCTAAGATAGGATCTGTTTAGCTTAGATGTAAGGAAGAAGTTTTTTGCAATGAGAGTAGTGAAACACCGGAACAGGTTGCTCAGAGAGGTGGAGGATGCCCCCTCCCTGGAAATGTTCAAGGTCAGATTGGACAGGGCTCTGAGCAACCTGGTCTAGTTGATGTCTGGGCTTATGGCAGATGACCTTTAAAGGTCCCTTCCAACTCAGACTATTCTATGCTTCTGTAAGGCAGTTACCTCACAGCTGACCACGTGTCTGTATTTACTGTGTGGCCATCATATCTTTACACTGGTCAGTACATTGAGAAATTCATAATTCAGTTTGCTTTTACTAGGAAATAACGACAACTCCTGTCTTGATCAAACTGATTGATTATCACACCATCTTTGTCAAAAAACTTAGAATTCCCTAGTCTTCCTCCATGGAACACAAGAACCTTCCTGTGTTCCCCAGAGCTGTGGAAGAATTCTATATACCCACAGTACCTCTTATGCTAGCCAGAGAAGAATTGAGGATCTTCAGTTTAGAGGAAGAGCTTTAAATTAAGCTCCTCACACCTTTTAATTTCTCCTTTCCCTCAAATATAAAAGCAGAAAAAAAAAATTTTTCCTCGCTTAACTTGCTTTCCTGGAGAAACGACAGGCGATGAGACAGTATTTCCAGAAAGCTGAATGCCAGCTCAGTAGCTGGTTCCAAATCCACAATGGGTGCAAACTTTGGGAGGTCATTGGTCTCTCTTAATGTACAGGACTATGGCAGTGGTTACTGAAAGGATGACTTGAAAGGTTTTTCTGCGTATCTGTCAGGACTTCTGGTTACATTCTGTGTTCCTTCTGCAAAAGCTGTTAACACCATTATGGCTGAAGAGAGCTTAAGTTCTATCCTTGCTATCTGGCCTTGGTTGAGAGAAAGAGATTTCTGTCAGTAACAAAGGACATCCTTTGATACTAGGTGAACTGATTCATCAATATGAACCATGAATCTTTCTATTAACAATCAATCCCAAGAAACTTGTAATATCCTTTCTTCAGTTCCCTTAACACAAATAAAATGCTTTTAAGAGGAGGCATAATTGGCAAATATCTTTGATACTCTAGACTGGATGTACTTCATTTAGTCATCTGCTAGTGCAAAAAAGGGCAGGCTCTGGTTCAGATTTAAGCCCAACAGCATCACAAGTAGAATGTCTCTCTGTCTTTCCAAATCTGGGAACATCTGGTGCAAGCTTTTGCAAAGGTCTTACAGAATTTTGCACAGAAAATGCCGGTATATAAGCATCTCTGCAGTCACAGGAAAAACCTATCTATTGGAAAATAGGATGGGAATTTTATTCCAATTTTTTCTAATTTCATTAAGAGACTGTTTGACAGTTGCATGCTGGCTGGTCCCTGTTAAGTTGAGATAAGAACTTAACTGCAGTAGTTCACTGTTCCTAACACACAGAGACAGGCAGAGAGGCAGAGGTATTATCTTTGACTGGAACAATGTGTGACAATTCTGAGCACTACAGTGACCAAGCAGTAACACATAGAACCTTCATAATTTTCTCCACCAAGCAAAAGATAAAGCTTAGCTCCTTTAGCTAGCTACTTTACTGGGAACTGAACCTGACACATTGCAGATCCAGTCAAGTCTTTCTCTTCATCATTCTACTGGTGAAATCTAATTAACTCTGTAAGGGGCAAGAACAAGGTCTTGTGAAAAAACAAACATAAATGAAACCCTTTGCACAGATCCTTAGATGCCAATTTTCTAGGCTATTTACAGGTGTTTCAGTCGGAATTAGCCTCATAAAGGTTTTTCTAAGTCCAGTTTAGTACATAACAAGAAATAACTGTAAGAGATTAAAGCTAAACAAATGTAATGAGAAACAGAGTATTTCTTTTGAGTTTTGGCTGTGACAGAAGATATCTAACAGTTGGATCAAACTAGCTACAGAAGACATGAAATCTCCTTTTCTTAATGACTCTTAGTAAAAGCAGAATCTTTCTAGGATGTAACTTTAGTTAGCTGACTAAGGATAACTGCATGAAATTCAGTGGCATGTTTAAAGCAGGAGCAGTGGGACTCACTTTACGTAATTTTACTAATCTGAAAGCTGGATGCCAAAGCTGGTTGCCTGACTTTGTAGACAGTGACAAGACAGAAAGGTATCTTCAGAGAGTGTATTATCCAACCGATTAGAAACATCTTCTCTGCTCTCCTGGTCTGTACGGGGGAGAAGGTGCAAAGCTGGGCCTTGGGACATGAATGTGTGTAAACACACCAGGCAGTGCCAGTGCTGCAGTCTCTTTAGCCACTCCTTGCTCCTTAATCAATCCTGCTTGCTATGCCTGCACCTGCCTTCACTCAGTGAGCTCCAGGCAGAGGTGGAACCTTACACCAACGTGTGGGCAGGGCAAGGATGAGCCTTCCTGTAGACTCCCTGGATACAGAGACCTCATGGGAAATACTCCTAAAGGAAGATCTTCTACTTACTCCACTGGCCTTACATACCCTTGGTATCAAACAAGGCTCTTTATGGGCTGTGATGTTACCTTTTCTATGTAAAAATTTCTGTTTTCTTTGAACAGTAACATTCAAGTCTTGTAAAGACTCGGAAAACTCCACTTAAAGCAACATGATTTTTAACTAAGTAGGAAAAGGTAGTCCCTAGAGAACTGCTACATCCTCCCATTTATGTGTAAACAGCTGCCAGAATAACATGATCCCCTCTTCAAATGCAAACTTAGAAAGAGGCAGTAAATAATGTTCCAGAGTCTGGTTGCCTTCTTCCCACTTGCCTCAAAACAGTTCCCTTTTTCACAGCCCCTTTTAAAATTAACAGTTACACAGCCGTCACCATAAAAGACTGTAGAGTGTAATTAGTTTCCTAAAAAGGACATAATCTGCTGTTAATAAGCCTGCAAATTTGTAATTCCTAAAGTTATTTCAGAAGTAAGCTGGAGTATACTTAAAAAAACAACTGTTAGCTAGGCTGAAATCTGCAGATTCAAACTGAGGATTAAGATGCAGTCAAAATAATCAGGATGAGGTGATTGTGGACCAAGAAGGACTGTTCAAGGACCAGACTGAGCCCCACAGTCATGGTTTTGTGAAGAAACTTAGAGGAAAAGTCTCTTATAGCAACATTCCAACCTCTTTTGCATGTGCAATTAATGTACAAAATTTTCATATGCCAAAGAAAGCAGGATAATGGTGACATACAACATTCCTCAACTGTGTTACAATCTAAGTGAAGGCATGAGGATCTGCAGAAGAAATTGTTTGTGCTCATTAAAGCTGAGAACATGGTGTCATGATGTATTTTCTTCTTATAGGTACGCTAATGCAAACTTGAGATGGATTTTTTTGAAAGTGATTGATTTATGCTAGAATTAAATAATTCATGTTTTTCATCAAAGTTGTATGGATCAGCCTGTATATTTTGTTGCCACAAAAGATCTGTCATATATTGAGTGACTCCTTCCTCTTCCACTTAGTTTAACTGACAACAGCTGACCCCTTGTCTCTTGACAGTTGTAATCTGTCACCTTAAAACCCGAACTCCCATAACAAATAACAGTTAAATGACATGCAATGATTAGACATGTTTGAGTAAATAAAGCAGCCCAAATTTCCCAACCAGCCAAAAAAGATAGAAACAGACATTGTGCAAAGGCCAAGAAGAATCACAGACTTTTTTGGATTGACTTCAAAGCCTGGCTGTAAATATGAACCCTCTAGTAAAGCTGACTTTTGGATTCAGACTTGCTGATCAAGCAAATAATAGCCTGATTCGTGCAAAAGAGAAACAGCCTTACATGGTTATGTTACGTTGTGTTCTGATGGGGCTCAATTATGTCCCCATTTGTCTAATCATGATATTTCTGAGTCATCAGAGGGAGACCTGAGGGGATCTGGCCCAGTGTTCTTTGAACTCTGGTGGGTACTTTTTAATGTAAGATTTGAGAGTTGTCTAGAAAAACATCTGTTTTGAAAATGAATTTCTAAGTGATGAATCTGTACCATCTGTCTGATTTGTGACATCCTTCAGACTCCAAGCTTTTTGGAGCTTATAACACTGTGGGATGTGGAACTCAGCTCATTCTTAGCTATTATTTCAGCCTGTACTGAAAATTCCTCACAATGATACAAATCTCCTTCTGGGAGAGCTTGGGGAGGCAGTAATGTGAAAAAACCACAGAGGGTGTGTAAGGTTCCCAAAAGATTTGAGGTTTATTTATTTTTCTTTTAATGTTATTGAATATAATTGCATTGTTTCTCTCTTGACTTTTAGACAGTTCCAGATATGTGAATTTGGCACTCCTGATTGCATGAACTTTAATAGTTAGGAGGGAGAAAAAATTGTTTTTAATCAGAAAAAGTTGAAAAGCAAGAGAAGCATAGCAACCACACTGCAATTGGGTGTTCTCTTGGTACCTCAAGTCATGTTTTGACTTCTCTGTTAAATATTCATTATTTCAGTGTTTCTGAATGTGCACTGATCCTGTTTCTTTCTAGGTGCCTAAAAATGGAAATACATGCTTGACATAATAAAGGTGATATGTGCTGCAACACTTGTATCTTAAATGCCTGGCCCCGGACTGGTATCCAAAACCTGAAACTAAATTTCTAGGCTCCCTGTTCAGCACATGGAAACAATGAGCCAACTCAGACAGATTGACTTGCTCTAAACATTAGGATGATGCATGAGAGCTATCCCTATCAGGAGTTTAGGCACCCAAATCCAGATAAAGTGGGAATATTTCCACTCTCTCAGAACGCAGAATCCATGTATGGAAGTTTAAGTAGATTATTTTAATTCAGATTGAGAATTAAAAGCCAAAAATTTGATGCCCTGCCCTTCAAGCCACATATAAAAACAAAAGGAGAAAATTGTCAACAAAATTTGCCTTTAAGTGAAACAACTGTTGTTATTTGAAAAAATAAGTAAAAACCAAAACTCTGTGTGGCCAAAAATACTATATTATACTGAATTTGATTGTTTATATGGAATGAAGGCTAGAAAGAAAGACACATTTGTGTGGGACTGAAATAACTGGATGGTTTTTGGGTGTGGGCTAATTTTGTTTTCATTCATTGTTTTTTAAAATATTTTCAGTGTTAATAAAAGCAAAACATGAGACTCTTCCTAGGTGTGCTAAAGTATAGGTTGTGTTAGGTTAATGAAGAAATAAACATCTTAAATCAATAATTATTATAATTTGTGTACTGAAGTCTTCTGGAATCACAACAGAATATCTGCTTCGATTATAATTCAGAGTAGTCTGTTTAAATTAATTTACATATTATGTAAAAGACAAAGTTAATGATTGAGAGGAAGATGGGTTGATTTTCAGAGTGTTATCTTTGGTTACAGAGACATTTGGGTGGGCACACCCTCTTGCTACAAAGAGCACAAGTATTTTTTAACCATGTGCAGAGTCATACATACGTTTTTAAACAAATCAATACAAGAACAAGTAGTTGTATGACTTCTACTCTCAGCATTTATGTAAGCTACTCTATTGGCAGTAATTAAGGTTTTTGGAGATATTGGTCAAAGAAAACAAGCTAATGAATTCCCAAAGCATATATTTAAAAGGTACTGCTTACCCTCTTGTCTTTAAAGTGTGCCAGACTCCAGCAGACATGAAGGGAAACAAGTTTTAATCAAGCAGGGCCAATATTGTTACAACAGCACTGAACTCTGTATGCAACAGACATAATTTCCTGGAGGGAGAATTCCACCACAACATGCATCTCGCCTTAGAGACAGTATGTGCCCTTCAGTTAGGGAGACTTCACTGGACTACATGTAACCAGAAAAAATTCTGAGAAGTTGAATAATTCTCCATAAAGACAAGGAAACAGAGTCCTTCTGGGGAGTCTCTCCAGTAGCTGAACTCTTCAAACATGCAGAACAGCAATGATCTGTCAGACTTTAAGCTGCTGAAGGTTTTGTTCCTTCTACCCTCAGTCCTGCTCCCTAGGAGCCAGTTTTGTCCCTGCACTTCAGTCTGTTCTCTGACCAGGATGCCCACATGCCTTAGAGATTCTCAGGTCTGCACTTGAGCTTCCTGCAGAAAGCACCAGCATTCCACTGGAGCTTGGAAAACTGTCCTTCAAATTGTAAAAGATTTTCCAGCACTTCTCACATTATTTCTGTCCCAGTTGTACTTAGGGAAACACTGCACTGAATATTTATTGAGAACACTTTCCTTCATTTCTGGCTGCTTTTTTGCCTCACAAGTTTTAGAGAAAAAAAAGGCTTCAGTTCAAAAATCTGTTTGTAAAACAAAAGCATGGAGAGAGGGAGAAGCCTTAATAAACACCAGCAGGATCTACCACCAGGGAACACAGGAGATGGTCATGTTTTGCCTGCTTCCCAGAATATTGCAAACTACTGCCTCAGCGACGTGCACAAGAACAGACTCTGCTTTTTCTAACACAAGGGGAACCTCAAAAGGCCAGTGTAACTAGGGCTGGGCTCCCTACTGCTGGTCATTAAGCACAGACACAAATACCAAATTCCTTCTTCCCCTTCCTTTGAGCCATAACTAAGTCCTCAGCTTGAATTTCAACCACAGGTCCTGCTGCTTCCAGTAAATACTGAATATTTAAACATATGCTATTTAAGAAATGATATGGTAAAGAAATGCTGTTTCTTACAATTGGCTTGAGCATTATAAACAAGGCTGTAGGACAGAGAGCTATATCTCCAGGGTGTTGGTACAAGTAAAAATCCTGTTTGTGACTGATGTTGACCGCAGTCATTGTTTGAAAGCCCTTTGCCACAAATGCATAATTTTGTAAATGCTGGAAAATGCTTCCTAGTCTTTTATATTCTCCAGTCCTGTATTCCAGTGTTTCCAGGAGCCTAATCAAGGGTTGAGGCAAGTTGGTGGCTGTGGTCACAACCCAAGCTTATTAACCCCAGCCAAGCATTAATTCACAGGAAGTACCTTCCTCTGATGTTCTTATTGCTGATATAAGCTGAAAATTAAATAAGCCATGTATAGGAGGTGGAAGGATTTATTTTTCCATGAGTGCTATGTTTCCTTTATATGAGGTTTCAAGAGAGTTAATGCCTTTACTGTACCTTAGCCAATCAGGCTAAATGTCTAAAGTCGCCTTTTTTAATAATATAACAGATTCTGCTCTCTCCATTGCAGATTACATTTATGAATCATATAAATCATATCCAGAATCCTTCTTAATATGAATTGCTTGGAATTTAAAATATGAGGCTTTTCTCAGGCTTTTTTTCCTGAATGCAAGTCATTGCACAGCCACAGAAACATGCTGGGACTTTGTCTGAGAAGTCTAGTGCTGAAGAATAAGAGTTGAAGAATGGCTTGAGTCTGGAAATGGAAAATAATGAATGTGATAAGGAAAAAAAATTTTTTTTAATATCATCTCATAGATATTCAGCACCATAAAAGTGTATAAAAATACTTATTTACCAAGTCTAATTTTTCATTTCTAACACTGTTGATAGAAAAGGTAGTTCCCTTTCATTAGATGCCATCTGTGTTAAGGAGCTGATGTGACTATCCCTATGTAGTCATTTGAGACAGGTTTTTTCATATTGCTCTTTCCTAGTGTAAGCCCTGACGAAAGGTTGAATATTCTGATAATAATCATTCAGCTGCTCTCAATATTTTAAAAGAATAAAATTATGTCATAGCCAAATGAGTTCCAGAAGGCAATAATGGGCTGGCTTTATATCACTAGTAAACATATATTTACAGAGAAAAGTAGTTTTTAAAAAGAAGACAGAATGAACAAGGCAAATACAAGACCCTGGACCTCAGGAGAGCATCCTGCAACCCCTTCAGGGATATGTCTGGAAGAACTCCATAGGAGATAATCCTGAGAACAAAGAGGAGTCCTGAAGAACTAGTGATTCTCCAGGACCACCATCACCTCCTTTAACTCATAAACTGTCCATCCTGACGTGGTAAAAATCGGACATAGAAGGGTGGTGATTGGCTAAAGGATTAAGTTGATCTTGGAGGTCTTTTCCGACATTTTTAATTCTATGAAACGTAAAAAAGGTGGAAGCAGAGTCAGTTGACTCAGTTTAGGGGCTGGCTAAGGAATACAGAGACAGTGTCTGAGCATTAAGGGACAGAGTTAATGTCCTGGTTTGAGACAAAACTCAGAGGGGAAAAAATTATCCTCTGATAGAAAGCAGGCGGCAGTCCCCCCTCCCCCACCAAAGTTTGGGAAAAGACAAATATTTTCCTCTAAGAAAAGTGNATCATAAAGTCACCCCAAGACAGTTAGGAAAGTAAAAACCCACCGGGAGCTGAGCCTAGCAAGGGCATTAAGGAGGCTTCTGTAAGTATATTAGCACCCAAAAGAAGGCTAGGGAATATATGAGTCTTCTGCTGAATGGAACATGGAAAAGGCTGAGTTACTCAATGCCTTTATCACTTTGCTCTTTACTGGTAAAATCTGCATACAATAGTCTAAGTCCTGTGCAACTAGAGAGAAAACCTTCAGCCATCAACATTTATCTTCAGTGGAGAAATACCAAGTTAGGGG
>WEIV01000332.1:439605-451991 GCA_013390005.1 Calyptomena viridis | reverse complement strand
TATGAATACATTAATCTGTTTTGGAATCAAGCATGTTCAAAAGCACAAATTGTATTTAAAAACATTAAACATTCTATTGCTATTTTAAGATATAGTAAGCTTTTAATTTAATTTATTCTGGCTTTTTATCATGTCTTTGTTTGTTCTCAAACCATGAGGTAATATTTTGTGCACGCTCTTTTGCTTTGTATGTAACTCAAACATCTGACAGCTCTCAGTCTTTGAGACCCATTTCATACTGTAGATGGCACTAAATCATTGTGCAATACCAAGCAGACTCAGTTACCTACAGCTGGTTGAGTGCACAGCGACTTCGCTCTGGTCTTGTTCTCCTGAAGGATATGGATATGCTTGAAACCTGGGACAAAGGATATTCACTGCTATGCTTTTGGCTGATTTATACAGTACACAACATTTTTGTTCTGTGAGCCCAAACAATAGTCAGCTGGCGTAAGAGCCGAAATACAGGGATTACTTAATATGNTACCCTTTTGATTTACTGACTGAACAGAGAAGAGATAATGGAGAGAACTTCCTAGGTGGATAAGCCAAGCACAATCAAATGTTCATGTGCTTTGGACAAGAGCACAGCTCTTCAGAAGGACAACATGCTCCTAGGTTTTCAATAACTGCACTAACAANTTACTTAATATGTCTCCAGACTAGGGTTCCTCTCACAGTTCTGACAGAGTTAAATGCCAGCAAAGTCCCAGTTCAAAGTCTGAGCCTCTGAATGGTACAGTGCTCTAAGACTGACTGGTTTGGGGTGTGCTGGGGAGGTGGCAGGCAGTCTGACCCACCAGAGACTGAATGGAGAGTCCTGGGCAGTGCATTGGCAGTAGTAGTGGATGCTGTTTTCTTTCTCTGGCCACATCTGATCCAGTAAAAAGCAATTGCTTTGAGACAAGCTGAGCATTTTGCAAGTTCTTTCAACAGGTATTTCTGTATGTGGTAAGGACCCAAACTGTCTGTGGCCTTTATTTACAATCACAAAAATAATCAATATATCACTAACACTGGTAGAAGAAATGCAATGTTGAATTCCTCTGAAAACTATTCTACTTTCATAAAGGGCATTTATGACAATTTGGGAATTCATCTTACATCCACCAGTCAGGGATAGCATTTCTATTGATTTTAGTGTGATAGTATCAGATTTTTACTCTTTTCCTTGAAACATCAAATTTCAATACTTTACCTTCAACAGTATCTGTCTTTTCTCTTCTGTGTAAATGGAGATGAGACTCCTTATTTTTTCAGTAGAGAGCAGTAAGAGAGCTAAGTACTATTTATATTTTCCCCTTGGAATCTGATGAATAAGCAAATCCTAGTCTGGAGTCCCAGCTGGTATTAGCTGGCACTGTACAACTGGAGACAGTGGCACTGGGCCAACCCCGACAGAGGGAGGAGACAACCCATGGATTTTAGACAAGATACAAAACTAATCCCAGTGGCTGACTGGCATAAGCTGGGGACTTGCAAAAGCAGAGCTGTCAGTACCCCCATTCCTTCAGTTTGGATAAATGCATTGTGCCTACTTTTAAAATCACCACAAGTATTGTTTCTTCTTCATCATGTCTCAAGAGCACATAACCTTTTGGCTTTTTCTTCTGTTGTGAGTAGGCATCATGAAGTAATGGCCATGTTCAACTCTGGAGGATGCTGTAATGCTGGGCACAGTCCAGAGCTGGGTGATTCTTTTCAGCGGGTGGTCTTTGACATCTTTTGTCTTCTGCCTGCAAAGCTCATTTTATCTCCGAGGTTTGCTCACAGAGAATTACAGGCTGAAAGTCAATATTGCCTGTAGGAATCTGAGGGTCTCTGGCATGCAGCAAAGAAATGCCCAACACCTTCCTAAATATCTGTACTGCTCTTGGAGTCAGGTTAATATCCCCCCCAAGCAGTGATGTGTGGATGTAACAGCGCAGCTGCATTAGCTCCACTGCTCCAAGATTTGCTCACGGTGCCAAATCCTGGATTGGTCTCTCCAGACCTCAAGTTTAATTCAGCAGGGTATGGACTGCCAATAGATGTTATGTCACCAGACAATATGATATCCATATAGAGACATACAAACTACTGCATGAGCTACGCTTATAGTCTCAAGAAAGAGATCAAATAAAACAACTTTAGAAAGTCAAGTACAGAGAGAATCAGACACCAAGGGGGAAAATTATCAGAATCTGACATGCAGTAATTTTTGGTTTCCAATATCATGAAAGAAATTGGTAGAATCACTGTCCCAACAAAGCCTGAGAGGCCTATCTTTACCCTGAGATACCTCTTTCACAGGCAGCTTCTGCTTTGACATCCCCAAACAACTGCAAAGGTCTACAGATGCAAAACTGGTCTTACCAAGGTAACACCTTCTGGTACATTAGGCTCCATTATTTTGAAAGGGCAGAGCCTGAGCCCCAAATAAATGTACATGGGGTGGGAAAAGCAAGGAGTAATAGGCAAATGTCATATACAGCACAGCAAGCAGTAGCAGTATATCATTGTTCATAAGACTCATAACAGAAATTAATTTTAAGGAGGGATTTGAAAAAATCTTTTGCACAGATCTCCTCTCATGTACATGGAATGGCCTGAGGCAGAGGATGAAAGTGCTTGGGAGAAAACAAAGACTAGTGTGCAATGAATGTTAACTTCAAAGGCAAAATGGAGGCACAGTCAAAAGCTTGAAATGTAAGCAAAACCAGATCTTCAGCATAATATTAATTTAAACCACTGTGATGTGCTATCAGTTTTAGTTTACTGCACTCAGGGTTGACTTCATCTGTTAGAATCTGTATCTGTACTCTGCATCTAAAAACCCTTGAACTGTCAGTCAACATAGAACTACATCTGACACAGCTTAAACCTACTTCTATTTAAAAGGGGCTTCCAAGGCAACCATCTCATTCAGGTAATTGATGTAAGTCCTTCTGTTAGCTCAAATGCTTTGCATGGGATATATGCATACCACACATTCTGCATATATGGCAGATTGGTACAGCAAATTCAAATCCTTTGTTGTGATGTCCTAGGGATACAGTGCCTCATCTCCAGCAGTTATCCCATGAAAATAATAGGACCCAACTACAGCATACGAAAGTTCACGCATGACCTCCTCAGATCCTACCTTCATATTTAAAAGACTCATCAGAATTTGAGTGCCAGTATTTGTGTGATTTTCCATGCACTTTTCCTCCTTTTTCTCTCCTAACAGGAAACTGCTACTGCTCTTAATGTCATGTCAGATCTTACAGTAGGAATCATAGGCTTTCATTAACTGTTATTTCTTAATTAAAACCTGTTAATAACATTTCATTTGTCTCTGAAACGCTTTGTAGCTTGGTGTGGAATTGCAGATTTTCCTGGCACCATCTGCACTACTACTGTCAGGAAGAAAACAGGCCAGCCCCCGCTGTAGTACAGCCAAATCCTCAATCAATGCTTCAGAACTTCTTTCTTTCCAGGACGTGGGTCTTCATGCATGATCTGAGAATAGCTCAGGGCAGAAGCTTCTAATTAACTTACTCTGTTTCTCAAACCCTTTATTAAGACCAGGATGCAAAAAAGGAAAGCTGAAATAATCTCTAGAAGCACCAGCAGCTAGGGGTGAATAAGCTGCTCTTCCAAGAAGGCATCTTCTTTTGAGGTCAAAGAGCCAGGTCCAGGCAGCAAGCAAGGATTTAGCACTGAGGATGAAAAGTAGGAAAGCTGCATTCTCCAAAAGACCTGAGATACACGACCTCCATGGAGGAGACCAAAGTGGTATCAACCTCTCCTGAACTGGGCAGACCCCCACAATACTCTGTATTGCTGTTCCAAGAAGCATGTATTGAAACTCCTGGAAGGAGATGAGGAAGCCCCATCAATTCAGTGATTATTTCCTCATGCTCTTCATTCATATGAGTGCCAAGGATACTGCTAGAAGAAAGCCTGAAGGGACCAGTAGTAACTGCAAGGTGCAAAGAGCAAGGGTGAGGCATCAGGGAATTCAGCTTGTACTCTTTTTCTTCTTCCAGTTACAAATCAAGGGCAAGAAAGTGAGAGACATCTTGGAAATGAGCGTTTGTCTGCACAAATGGTAGCAGCGGGAGGACCTGGGTTCTCTGAAACACTGTTCTACAAATTATTGGGTAGATGTTCGGTCCACCTTGTCAAGAACTGGGGACTGGTATCCTTGCTCTGTATTCCTAAGGGTTGTAAGAGGGCCATGAAGGACAGTGAGTCAATTCCCTAAACATCCCAGATATTTGTTTATTAATGCAAGTAACACAGGAAATAAATAAGAAATGCTGGGAATCTTAAATACAATAAGCCAGTTACTGTTGAATTTGCACAAGTGAGAGTGGGATAATCCATGTTAATGTAATATTAACAAATGCATAATTATAAAGAAAGAAATGCACAAGGGTGGTGTCACAGAAACACTAAATAGAGCAGATGACACAGACAAGGCTTTTTGAGACTAGCTAGTATAATCAGACAAAGGTCCAGACTTGTAAATCATGGAGATTTGGCATCTACATATTCATTAAGCAAAAAAAAAAAAGATACAGAACAGACTGTCCAGAAAACTCTTGGAAGGAGTTTAGTGATGTGTTTATTCAGAATACAGGTAGAAGGGAGCTCACTTTCCATTTGATTACAAGCAGTAGAGAGAAACTGGTTGAGAATGTAGAGAGGAAAAGTAGCTGAGATTATGTTCCTCAGTTTTGTGAAGGAAATGAGGAAGAACAGTAAAATAAGGACCATAAACTCTGCTTTCTATCAAATTCAGTGAACTCACAGATCCTAAGGAGAATATGCGCAAGATGAAGAAGAGTCCCAGAAAGTTTGTCCTTCCTTAGAAAAACATGAATGGCACAGCTGCAGGGTAACCCAAAGGGGAGAGAGAACAGGAGATGTGTGTAATGAAGTTGACTTGTCTCAGACACAGGCAATTCAGCATAAACAAAGGAAAATGTAAGAATATAAAAAAGGATGGAATATTCTACACTCATGATAACCAATAACACAAAATACAAGAGGGTAACATATTGGCTTACTCAATCATTTCACAGAGGACAATGTCAGAGATACACTAAGTGACAAGGTAGACCTGGGTGAGCATTACACTGCTGGAGAAAAAGGTATTCATGTTGGGAGATACATACAAAAGCATCGCCTGTGAGGTCCCCTACAGCACATGCTACTGGCAAAACCTGTGCTGCAATCTTCTTCCAGTTTGGGACCCAGACTTCAAGAAAGATGTGAACTAATCACAAAGACAACAAAGAAGTGTGACGAGAATGACCAAGATCCACAAAATATCCCCAGGGAAAGCTGAAGAAGTTTGAATTGTTTAGTCCAAATAGAGAAGTAGGGGAGGAGGAGACTTCTCTTCTGGACTTGTCCAATGAAAATAAATGCAAAGACTAAGACAATAATCTGTTTCCTGTGTCTGCTGTTGACAGAACAAAAAGTAGTGAACCTAAATTGCAGTAAGGAATATCTAGATTTGGCACTAGATAATTTTTGCTGATTGAGAGCAATCTGTTACAGTGCTCAGCTCTCTTTAGGGAGATTAGACCTTTATCATGTCACCTACTTCTTTCAAGATTGCCTCCTCCTCTGACTACTCTGCTTGTTGCTTTCACTTGGCACTCCAAAAACTTCCAGCATCTGAAGACGTTTAACAACATCTTCATTGCTCTTTCACTGACAATGATTGATTGCTTCAGTTTGTTTCCATCCCTACCTCTTTCAGAAACCAGACTCAGTCTTTTCCAGACACTACTCAGTTTGAGAACAGCTTTATCATCCAGGTTTCTTTATTAAGACAGTAGAGCAAGGAGCAGTAATAACATTTCAAAATTTGTCCACCATCAATCAACATCTCAAGAGGATTACCAGTTCAGCAACTTGAATACAAAGAACAGGGAAGTAGTCAAATCCCCAAGCCTGCCAAAATTCAAGAAGCATTTGGACAATGCTCTCAGGCATATGGTGTGATTCTCAGGGCTGTTCTGTGCAGGGCTAGGAGTTGAGTTTTGATAATCTCTGTGGATCCCTTCCAGCTCAGCATATCTCAGGAAGAATTTATTCACAGAGAGGGTTGTTAAGCATTGTAACAGACTGCCCAGGATGGTGGTGGAGTCACCATCCCTGGCGATGTTCAAGAAGCGACTGAACATGTCACTTAGTGCTATGGTCTAGTTGACAGGGTGGTGACTGGTCAGGGATTGGACTCTATGATCTTAGATGTCTTTGTCAACTTTGATGATTCTGTGTGTGAATTTCTTCACTGAAATGTTCATCAAGCATTGGAACAGGCTGCCCAGGGCAGTGGTGGAATCACCATCACTGGAGGGATTAAAAATGTGTAGATGTGGTGCTTAGGAACAGGGTTTAGTGGTGGACTTGGTAGTGATGGGTTAACAGTTGGACTTGATCTTAAAAGTCTTTTCCAAATTAAATGATTCTATGATTTTATGAACAGGCTATATATGCATGTCGTCAGTTGTTGTACCTCTCACTGATCATCCACTACCATCTTTCTACCACGAACTTCCCAATCAGTTAGTTAGTTTATCCATACATTAAGTACACAGACAAATTCCAGTCAGTGCTGTGAAGTCAGCTGGTGCTATGCAATCAAGACATATCTAGGTCCCAAAGGATAACTGTTTTTAACTGGTTTAGTTGTGGTTAGCTGTTTGCTCTTCATGTTCTGAGTGCTTGACTTCAAATTTTGACACCAAGTTTGCAAGAGGGCAGGCTCACAGCTGCGACAGGACTGAACGGGACACACGCAGTCAGCGTGGCAGGTGCTGCAGTACAGGTCAGTGCCCATAGGGGCCCCGGGGACCTTAAGTGAGCCTCCCCAGCAAGCAGGTCCTCCATCTGAATAAATCTGTGCCTCACGTTGTGAACTACAGGGTGGATATAATAACTCTTTTCTGAAAATGCGTTAGTGTTTGGAAGCACTCAGATGCCACAGAAAGGGCTTTAGGAAGTTAACAACTCCGCATTTAAAGCAGGTTGAAGTGTGCAGCAAAGCAGCCACAGTGCTGTACTGAACTGTGAGGAGAGATCTGTGTATTGAGCAGCTGCTCACCACAAACATCTTTCATTGTGTACATTACATATGGAAATAGGGGGGAAAAATGGATCATTTGATAAAGTACTGAGTGGTAGGACAAGACCAGCAGTGCAGATTTACACAGCCAAGGCAAGTAATTTCCATCATCATCAGTGGTTTGTTTTTGGCATCTTCCTCTGCACTGACAAATTACAAAGAGCATTTACCAAGGAATGCAGCCTGAGTGATTATACCCTCACCAAAAGCATCAGTGACACTGTGGCAACAGTAACAACAAACAACCCCTTATGTACACATAACAACCCACTTTTAAGGACCTAACTAAAGATTAATCCAAATGAAATTTGATTTGCAATGAAGTAACATTCCTTTCAGGATATGCCTTGGTGATCAGAGTGAGAGATTTTCCCTGTGCATGTGCAGAAGTTAGCTACTTAAAGGTCACACAATTAATTTTGTGCCTCCCAATGTAGATCATCTAATTGTAATGGCCATGGGCTGGTCAGCATTGTCAGCCCACAGACTTCACAGGCCATTAGTTTTGTAAGGTTTAACCTCCAGGCATAGATCACCACCAATCATTGGCTTAATTTCTTGAGGTGCCGGATTGTTCCACAGACAGACCTTTATCTGTCTCCAGACCTTTCTATCTTAACACGGGAGCCTGGTGTCACTTCTTTTCTTTGTGATTCTTCAAAGGCCCCTGATGTACATGTATTTTCTGCCACCTGCTTGGGGCAGGGCCCGTTTAACATCTCCGTCACAGTAAGAGTTGCACTTTGTTCCTGGTGGATACAACTCTTTCACCTCCCAATTCACCAGGCTCCCCAGAAGCGCAGGATGCCTGTGTGCCCTTCCCCTTTCCCCAGCACGTGCTGGTGGGGAATTTGCTTCATCACAGAACTGGCACAGATCCCACAGCAGCCAGTTCCATGGCAGTCCCCATCACAGCTGCCCTGGAGCAGCCTCCTTCTCTCGTGCTAGCAGCAAACAAACACACCCTCACCTCCCTTCTTCCTCAGCTCTCTTAACAGAATGCAGGGCTTTCTTCATCTCTGCATAAAGACCTGGTGATTGAAGGAACAAGCAAAATCAGGGCAGAAAGAGCACTGCTGTCATTGCTGTGCTTCCACAGCACCTATTTCACACGAGGAAGCACATCCCTTACTCTGCCATTCACTGACTATAGAAAGCCAGTTACCGTGGCTTTCGTATCAGCTGCAGTCTGTTCTTTGAGGGTCTCTCAGATGACATATAGTGAACAATGTGTATGTGAGCATGGCAAATAAACTTCTACAGAATTTTAAGGTAGGTTTAGATAGTAAGAAAAGCTCAGACAGTAAGAAAGACAACATGTAAAGAATAATATTAAAGAGCTATTAATAGTCCAGTTCTATGTATTTGCAGAATCTCACCAACATCACAGATAAAAATGAAGCCTGTTGAGCATAAGCATCAGTCTGAAGTCTGTATTTCAATCCTTGAGGATTCAGTTATCGTGGATCAGTTACCAATAAACAAATGATACTTTAAAGTATTCTAAGCTCTTCTTTAGCCATGATTTACTTCCTTGAAATTGAACTGAAATGCACACACTCAAAAAAGCTTCCCCAAAACACCCCAGGATAAACTGGACTTTAAGGATTTGATCCATAATGCTATAAAGTCACACTTCAAATGGTCATGAATAAAAGGGCAAAACAGAATCACATTCTGTAACTAATGCAGCTGACATTATTTCTGTAGTAGGCACCTTCTGCAACATGTAGTGTGACCTCAACTCTCACTGAAAATGACACACATCTGGTTTTCTCACTGGTTTGCAGGAGGTACCTTGCATGATGACACTTTCCAGATAATTGGTAAGTTCTGTAGAGTGGGTACTGTAATCTGAGTTTGGCATACCATCCAGCACAGCAGGACCCCAAGTTTGACTAGGGCCTCCACACAACACAGCAATACAAATACATCATTAATAGTAACAAACAGTACACATTTGGAATGAAAATCAAGAGAAACATCCAAAAGTCTAAGAAATTAACAACATGGACACAAAATGAAGCAATGGAAATGAACTGGCTTGGGTTATTTTTTTTTCCAAGTGTATTTTCTCAAATTCTGATAAATATCATCAAAAGGACATTTCAAAGCTTGAGCTTCCTAGTGCAAATGAAGGGTAAATGAACTACAATAGACATTTGAATTGGTTTTATTTATAATAAGTGGTGGCACATAATCAATTTTTCCTACTAACACTCAAATTTGGAGATAAATGCAATGTGTATGTACAGTGATTATCATTGGTAAGTATTTTACAGAAGCCCCTACAAAAACATGAAAAAGGCATTACACCATTGTGTATGAGCAGAGCTACTGTGAACCATTGTGTGGCTCAGATAGTACCTCATTCTGCACTTTGTTCTAGAAAGGAGATGACATTTTACAATATTTAGGACATACATAAAATTTTGCTTATTAGGACATCAAGAGATTATTTTAAATCGATCAAACTAAACATATCTCAATCCTGATAAAAATGGAACATCAAATTATTTCTGAGAGTGTGGGTTTAGAATTGTAAGTAAGTGATCAGGGAAGGAATGTGTGTGCACATGCTCTGGGGGTGTTTTTCAGACAGTGTGAATCTCCTATCCTCTCATCTCAGGAAACATATTACCTGCATGTAAATGCAGTTAGCTTCCATTTCCAACTCCTCCGCAGCAAGGTTTGTAACCCAGTGTTTTATAACCCATCTTCTGCACCGAGGTCCCAGGTGGCAGAAGGAGCAAGTCAGCTTACTTCTGGTGTGCTTCCCAGCTGCCTAGTCCATGAGACACACAGTTCTCAGAGACAATGACAGTGTGCTGCACTCAAGGGCCGACCTCTATGCTCTAAAAAGTCTAAAGTGAAAGAAAGCACGGGGTAGCTTTCCTCGCTTCCAATCTGCCAGATGTCTGCCCAAGTTGTTACCCGACATACTGTTTGCCTCTGAGTCATAAGAAAGAAGGTTTATTTTAGCTACTAAAGGGGTGACTATTGCAGAGCAAGATCTTAGCACTTCAGTCTAATCGTCAATTTTGACTACATTCCAGTTAATGGTATTAGAATATTAAAAAAAACCACTAACGAACCAAACGTTCAGCCTGCAAGACTTCTTTTCCTTTTCTTGTCATTTTCACTACCTGAGAGCCAGGTTTGTTGGAGAATTGAATGGATTTTTTTAACTATCTACAGAACTTTGGGAACAAATGCATAACTGGTTCTTGCCACCTGAAAACCAAACTAGCATACTATTCCCCCTCAGTCTAAAAGCTCTGTGACCTGAATCTTCTTTATTTAACTTCAACTGGTTCTCACTTCTATGCTGCCCTCAGCAAGCCACTGCCACAATTATAGCAATGATATTATAAATCATGAATGATGTAGGGAGGCTGGGGTTGTCTCAGAATGTTTATATTTAAGAACTTCATCTGCAACCATTTCTCCTGACAGATACATTTAGACTAACAATTCCATGTGCTTTAAAACTACTGCAGTTTAGTTCTTTATAGGTTTGTGTTTGTGAGTTGCTTGACTTTGCTGTATTTTTTCCTGTAGTTGCACTGTCTATAAGGACCCAAATGAGAAACAGATCAATGAGTTAAAAATATTTTAGCATAGAAATCATAGACCTAAACCCTTGTATGTCCAGACAGGCAATATGAACATATTCACCATAATTCTACAGAAAACCAGTGTAAAATAAAACTAAGCTGAACAGTGTGTATGTGATCTTCCATATCATGGTTCCTAATAGCAGGGGGTGGAAAGCTGGTCAAGGCAGGCACAGGAAAAGAGACATAAACAGAAGATGGGAAGGCTGTAGCAGGTAACAGCTCAAAGAGGCTGAGCACTGCCTGCCAGTCAGTTTTATGAGCTCTCCCAACAATGGCTTGCAAAGATATCACATTTACAGGGCATAAATTTACAGGACATGCATCCGTTGAACAGATACAACAATAACCCTGACAGTGTGAACTTTATCAGTTAAACCGAAATGATAAAAATTGTCTCATCTTACTTTGGTACTGTGCAGATACAAAGTCAAAGGTTGTGATTGTCTCATATACAGCACTACTGGAGACCATATAAATAACTAAGATGTTTAAAACCCCAAGGGGTACAGGATACTGTCTATGAACCCATCTGTGTTTCTCCCCCAGTTTTTGGCTGAAACCAGTAGAAAAGAGTCTACAGCACGGGCAAATATATTAGAGGTTGTTTTTTCCCTGGTAAGCTGCTCAGCACTATGTGATGCTATGCCAAGTGGTAGTTAGGTAGTTGTGCTGCACTCAGGCGAGTTAATTACAGAGATGGAGGACAGCACGATGCCAAGTGGGAGGAAGGCTTCTCTCCAGAAACGGACTGTCAGCAGAATCAGAAGGGGATGTAATCAGTCATAGCTTGCTTTTACCAACCAAGAACGATTACAGATGTGGCTTTCAGCTTGCTGAATATTTTCTGCCATGTGACTTGGTCAGATTTTTGGCCTGTGCATGTCAATATATGAGAAGGTCTGAGAAAAGAGTTTCTTTTAGAGGGCACAAGTAGTTCGGTTTACTTAAGTGGTTTTATTGTTCTAATAGAATGGTGACGTGGATTTTGGGTCACTCCTTCTAATTGAGAAAACAATGATCTTACAGACATGGTGGCTGATCCTGACTGTATCCACATGCACCTTTCTTTGAAGAAGATGTAGCAGGAGTGGTACCAGCAATGGTGGGAACAGCTAGAAGCTGGCACGTACCTTCATCTAGGTGTGTTGAATACTAATTTCTGATGCTGAGAAAGGTTATCAGAAGCGGGGAAGGTGGTGGGATTTTATTTCCAGGTGAACAGTATATATTCCTGGCACGAACAATAAAACTGGAATCTGTGTCCTGCCTATAACAAGCTCACAGCAGTTTGGCAAAGCAAGGAGCCAGATATATGCTTAACATAAGCGGCTTAAGTCTCAAGGACAAAGAACACGCGCTGACACAGAACTTACATTGCAGACACCTCCGGATCTGGGCATTGTAACAAGCTTACGAGATGTGTCACACAGGGCAAGCAACGCACACCGTGTGGGAAGGGGGGTCGCGGCCGGGGCACGCACACCGGGCACGGCTGTCCCCCACGACCCAAGGAGCTGTGCCGGGGAAGGCACTGGGAAAAGCAGGAGGGAAGTCCTGGGGTACGGTACACCCCTCCCGCGCCTGCCCGACCCCGCCGGGCCGGGCCGTGCTGTGCTGTGCTGGGCCGGGCCCGCCTCACACCCCGCCCCGCCCCC
>WEIV01000332.1:371325-439491 GCA_013390005.1 Calyptomena viridis | reverse complement strand
GAGCTCCGCCCGCGTCCGGGCGGTGCGGGAGCGGCCGCGGGGCTCCCGGCGGTGCCGGTCAGCCCGTCCCTGCACAGTTCCGTGGCCTCGGATTGCCGCTGCCCCGGGGCATGTGGGGTTTTGCCCTGCTCCTCCGTGCTGGTGTTACCGCGGTGTTGCTGGAGAAACTTGGAGGGAGAGCTTTGTGGGTGATGTGTTCTCTTGTGCCTCTGGAATATTCCTGCTGCCAGTGGGATAAGCGCTTTCCTGTCGGTTCGTGTTTCTACTTGCGCTCCCCCGCCATCCCATTTGAGGCTGTTGGGTGAAAGATGACACACACGTCGAGTGCTAACATTAGATACGATAGTAAGATAATCAAATACGTGTTGATATAGTGATATTTCATTTGTGTGAGAATTTAGCCTAGGCAGTGTAGCATCGCTCCAAGCTTTGCTCCAAAACAGTGTAACATAATACAGAAACCGAAATTGTTTGACAGATATACCATTGGGATGTGATCACCTCAGGTTTTACCACATACTCCATGTTCTATTTCCATTTAGAAATGGCGAAAACAAAACCAGAGAAACAGACACAATTTTTAATGCTCATAACTCTTTTTGAGGTACTGAGAAGCTTGAGGAGTTAAAGCTTTACCCTCTTTGTCTGAAAGGAGGAGGGTGAGTCTTCTAAGGTTCTCCATTGTTACTTTAAATGTTTTCGTTCTGGTTCTGTATTAGTATCCCTCTTTACACAGGGAGGTGCACGGAGGGAATTCCTTCTTAGATCCATCTGAATTTGAACCTTTTTCTTAAGAAATCGATGAAAATATTTCTTTCTCCTCTCCTTGTTGACTAAGAGTCTGCTTCCAACATAAAATTAATTCTGTAGAAAGTATTTATGAGGATGTGGAAGAGGAGTCTTTTAATAATATACAAATTCTGTGGACCATGGTGTTTACAAGGCAAGGTCTGAGTGCTCATTTTATAGAATATCTGGATGAAGACAATCTACTGAGGAGGTATGGCTTGTGATGTTTTCTCTCTTCTTGGAATAGTTTACTTCTAACTAGTCCTAGTCGATGGACTAAAGCATAATTGAGCCATTTAAGAACTAGTTACTTTGCTGCAGCAAATAATGTTCTGTAAACACTACTATTTGTTGGTGCTTATATGTAAACGTGTGATTAATGTCTTAGTCAATCAAGCTTGTATCTTAAGTTACAACACGAAGCTGCCAATTGCTCAGTTTATTTTATTCAGGTCTAAAGTTAGACTTGGTAGTTGGGTGGCATATAGGTCATCTTGGAAATAGAGTTCAGTATTTTGTGTCACATGTACTGCCAGTGTTTGTTTTTGTTCATTGGAGATGAAAACAGCTTTTGAAACCTTTGTATTTCAGCTCAGCTGCACTAAGCATTGTTTTACTTGCTTTCAAACTTTAGCCAATATATAAGTGGGTTTGACTTTCTAATCTGATTTATATGTTTAAATATACAGGGAGCACAGACACAAGTCATCTTGGTTTGTTTACTGTGACATTGTTGTAATTGTTGCTGTTTTAAAAATCCTTCCCTCTTACGTTAGTAAGTGAATTTTCTTCACATGTCCAGATTCCCTTGCTGAGTCATAGATAGAGTGGTGGTGTAATTCTTATAGCTGGCATGGACTGATTTGCAAAGAGTCATACATGAAAGAATAGAATTATTTTTGTAAGCTCTCCTGGAAGACTTGCATGGACTTGTCATAGTGATTTTTAATTTTTTTTCCCCCTTCTTGGTTTTCAGGCTTGTCTGAGAAGCTCAACTTTGTGTTGTGAAGGTATGTTGCTCCTTGTTAAATTAGAGTAGAATGTTCTGTCTTTGCAGCCAGCTCTTTGAATTTAATTCACTGGGATTGCCAGGGCTTGGTGACTTAACAACAAAAAATTGAGTCTTCATTTTGAAAGCGGCCTTTCAAGTCGCTGTGTGCATGATGTCAGGTGTACAGCTGTCACTGATGACAGTTAACCCCAAGGCTTGTAGGTGATGAACTCTAGGTTGGGACAGTCTTCTGTCCTGTTTTACAGTATCTTGAGGTCCTGCATGTGGCTATAGGAGGAGGTGAGACATTAGCCCTGCCCCTGCTGCCATCCTGGTGCATGTTTGTCTTGGTATACCAGACTACATGCAAGAAAAGGGGAGTGTGTTCTGATGGCTTGGATGCACAGTGATGATGAAGATAGTTGGGGCTGGCTGCGTTTTCAGAGACAAAAAGTAAGATGAATCAAAGCATCCTATTGATATCTCACTTGTACTACATGTAGTTCACATCAATCAAAAGACCTGTAGGTAAATTGTGAGATAGTTATTCGTTCTTAAATGTAATGTTCTTAATAATACTGGTGAGAATCTGCTCTTACAGAAAATCTTGATAGTGAAATGTGAGTTTGAATATTAACTCTAAATTTTGGGTTTGATTCTTTTGTCTTAACGTATTTACATAGCTTTTTATTTCTGTTATCAATATGATGACTTTTATCATTTTTTCACACTAGTCTGGAGACCTGGTGCAGAAACTATACTCAGGACAAGGAGTCCTAGTTTGGATGTGAATATTACATGAGCTTCCAGTCAGCTAGTTAGTGCTTTGTTTCATTTCCCAGGCTCTTTGAAGAATAAGTCTTGTCAATGTGTCCTTAAATCTTCAGACAAAAACTATTGCAGATTTTTAGAGGGACTCCAGATGCCACATTTGATGCTAGTCTTGCATTTTGTACCTATCCAGTCTGTCCTGCATGTCTCCCCAGAAGGATACTAACTGCAGTGATGCTAGGAGATGTGAAACCCTTGAATGTTTTGTGAAAATCGTGAGAGTGGAAATGGGCGAGAAGGCAAATGGATAGGAAGGAGTTGAGTGTCAGTAGTGCGTGCAACACTTACTGCATGCACTGGTGTCTGAAGTTTTGTAACATTTTAGCATTTTGCTTTCATGTTCTCTGACTGTGGTGTCTTAGTTTCCAGTGTTCAAGCAAAGAGACCAGATCATGTCAGAGTTTCACGTGAAACTAAAGGGGACCTGAAGTCCCCTTTTTTTCCTCTGTCTTTGAGACTCTGACAGATACTTGCTGGCTTTATAAGGATGCCTGTGAGGTTCTTGATAGATCCTTAATGGTACAAGTAACTTAAAAGGTTTCATTCCACAATTGCTTTTTCCTGCTTCCCGCACAGTTCCCTCAGTTGTGTTGGTAGAGTTGTTTGTGTTGTCTGTGTTTCAGCTGGGATAGACTTAATTTTCTTCCTAATAGTTTGTACAGTACTGTGTTTTGGATTTAGTGGAGAATAATGTGGTTTAGTTGTTGCTGAGCAGTGCTTACCCAGAGTTTTCCGTGCTCTGCCAGTGAGGAGCCGCACAAAGCTTGGAGGGAGCAGAGCCGGGACAGCTGATCCAAACTGACCAAAGGGATATTCCATACCATGGAATGTCACAGCTACAATAAAAACTGGGGGCAGTTGGCCATGAGGGGCCAGTCACTGCTGGGGGATTAACTGGGCATCAGCCAGCTAGTGGTGAGCAATTGTATTGTGCATCAGTTGTTCCTCTTGCATTTTATTTCACTCTTCTTGTCATTGAGGGAAACTACAACAGTAGGGATGCCTGTGAGGCTCTTAGTAGATGCTTAGTGGCAAAGTTGGCTTAAATACTTTCAGTCCACAGTTGCTTTTTTCTTACTTTCTGCATAGTCCCCTCAGCTGTGTTGGTAGAGCTGTTTACATGGCTTCACTCTGAGACATTGCAGGAAATTGATCTGTCTGAAAAATAAACCACTAAAGCACAAAACTTCATATCAGGTCCCTCATCTGGGTCATCACATTGCTATGGAAAATCTGTTTGTTAGCACAGTGTACTGGCAAGGTCTGGTGGAACTGTTTTGCCTGAAATGTGGTGGATTCAAGTACATACATAACTATATACTCAAATTTGAGTCTGATTTGTTTGCTCCATTGGGTGTAAGTGTTCAGGTTTACACCAAACATTACTGAACGTGTACTTTAACAACTGGTGGCCTTGCAAATGTGTTCAGCTTGTTGGGGATTTTGTCATGAGTGGGTTTTAATTGGTTATTTAAACAATCAGGTGTTAAAACACTTAAGAAATTTAATGGCAAAAAATATCAGTCATAACTGATTAAGACGAAGAAATTTTCAGTTAAGTGTGGAGGTGTAGTGTTTGAGGGCAACATCTTCCAAATTCAGTTTCTGTGTTTCAAAATTATCTTCTGGAGAGCTTGCTTTGTTTTTGAACTTCTTTGATGTTCTGACGTGATCTGTTATGTGTATAAAGGACTGATCATTTTTTAAATCCTATTTGATCTTTGTCCTTAAATTTTGTCTGAATTCAGTGATCATGCTGTACTTTATGTATGGTACTCAAATTTCATTGTATGCTCAGTTCTTCCTGTATTAGACTGGCTATTTTTTATTAATCTTTACATTTCTTACCTATCATATCCTGTTTCCAGTAAATTGTAAACGGTAGAACTTAATTTTTTAAAAATCTCTTTTAAAGAATCTCTTTCTAGTGCTGCTTCTCCTGTGATTTCCTGTATTTTAAAAGGGCCTTTTTATTTCTACTCTGTCCTCTTTGATACAGGATTATTTCAGTATGGTTCTTGCAGTTTTTAAGATGAATCTCTTTCCTGGCATTCTTCATCACTTTAGATCTTCAGTGTTATCAGTGGGAAGTGCTTTAGAGAGAGATCAAGCTGATTATTGATATGCAAGATTCCTCTAATTTGGAAGCCTGGTCCAAGATCTGTTAAAACTCGGTTTCAGGATAACTCTCAGGACATTTTGAACTTCTGCTGATGGTAATGTTGGCTAAATTCAAAGGAGTTGATTGAAATAGCAATGTAACAAATGACTCCTGCTTGGTCTTTTAGTTGGGCTTGTTAATTTGTGACTCAGTACTTGCAGAAGCATTATGTGATCCATAGAGCTGCAAAATGTATCTGTGTGTCCTCACGTGTGTGTTTTAGAACTGTAGTTTGGGTCATAGAGGACCATTCTTAGAATCCATCACTGAGATTTTAATCAAGGGTCGGAATACAGAGAGCCAGTATCTTGTGGATACCAGTATCTGGTGAAGGCACCCAACATGAGTAAAATTGTACCTATTTATATGCAAATTCAAGTGTTTTTTTTAAGTGATCAGGTAGATCATGTTGAATTAGTGAGAAACTAAGGTGCTGCTTTGCTTATTATCTGCTCCCCCAGATCTCTGTACTGCAATGAAGTATCTAAAACACTTTTGTATGGATAGATTATTCTAATTACTTTAAAAATAATGATTATGAGTGACAAAAGTTCCTTCTCATACTGATTAAAAAGCATTCTAAAGTGAAAAATACAATCAGAATGCAACAACACGGTATTTTGTGGACTGGTGCTTCCTTATTCTTTGATCTCTTTTGATCTTCTGCTTTAGCTTTGTTTTCATGATGACTCTTGATGTAAGGGTGTGAGGGGGGGCAGTTTTCTTTGGCTTTTGGGACTGAGGAACAGAGTTTGCTGTGAGTTTGGTGATTCTTGACTTTGTCTAGGAAAATGTCTTATTTGAATCCTTCCTGCTGCTGTGATAATTGTAGTGCACGTCCACATAAATTCTGTAGTGTTTCTGTGTACTGAGCCTGTGCTGAAGTACCTTTTACATGTAGGGGCATTTAGAGGTTTTCTCTCATGTACCCAATGTCAATTTCTTAAAATACATGAAAGGCTAACAATCTCTGAAGCTGCTTGTGATACTTAACTGAATGACCAGAAGATTTCATGTTGAAGGAGGGGTTGTGGGCATATACACAGTGGAACTTTGTATTACCTATTAAAAAAAACTCCAATGAATCACAGACTAATCAAGCATGGAAATACATTAAAGGCTGATGTCCTGTGCTTTGGCTCATCCATCTCAGTTTCAGATATCTTGAGAGATGAAATGAAATACATAAAAAATGTCTAGAGAAGATAATAGGTTTGGTGGATTTCTTTAGATTTGTTCTACTTATAACTGTAGTGCCCTGAAATACATTGAATTGTTTATGGTTTTATGTTGCAAATACCTTTGTTAGTCTGTAATTAGGTACTTCTAGGAAGTTTTTGAAATTGGTTGTTTATTATACTTTGCAGACTAGCAAGGTAGAAGAATGCTGATTTGACAAAATGCACACTGAAGATGGGAAGTTTTGTGTTATTCAGTGTAGTAATGGCCTTGGTACTGAAAGAGGAATAATCTAAGGTGTGTCAGTACTTGTCAGCTCCAGAGAGGCAATAGCTGGTACTGGTGAGCTGGATGTAAGCACCTTAACTTCTACAAAGGAATGCATATAACAGCAATGAGGAGCTGCTACTCGGTGTCCTTGTGAGTCCCTCCACCCTCCCAATGTATCAAGAATTTCCATATCCTCTGCAGTTTATTTTCGTGAGTGATTTAGGGTATTAGTTTGTCTAAATTTTGGATAAAAATATGTGTTTACTGCCTCAAATTCTTAAATCCCAGCTTGGCTGACTGTGTTGATTTTTGGTTGTGGTTTTCTTTTTTTACATAGCCAAAGATAATATTAATAGAATAATTTGATGTTTTGGGTTTGGTGGGTTTTTTTAAAGAAAAGATACATTATTTGGGTCAGAAAGTACCTCCTGCTTCTTATTTGGTCACTAAAGTCTCTGTAGGCTTAGACCTTCTTTAAGCATTTCTGGAAATGTGCGTTTGGGCTTAAAATGCCAAAATACCCTTCTAACATAGTAAGGTTGTCATACAGTATCAGGTTACCCCCTGTCTAATAGTATTTTGTAGTTCTAGACACAAAGTATAAGACTTGGTAACCACTGGTAAAGTGACTCCTATTAATTTCTGCACTGGATCAAAGCTGCTTTTCTTGAATGACATTTAACAACAATTTTTGATGCCATAACCTGGACAGTTACTATTTGAACTTGGTTTTCAAGCTTAGATTACAAGGCTACTGAAAATGTTGTTAATCAGAAATACGTTGTTAATCTTTGCAAAATATATGTTCATAATACTTGGGCCTTTTCCACTTTAAGTAAAATAAAATTTGTCTTTTCTTGCAAGATATTTGCATTTTTCTGCTGAAAATATCTCAAGTAATTTTGTTACTGCATAATTTCTCAGTTAATTATTGGCTCAATTTCCCATTTGGATTAACAGACTTGTGCCAATCTTGGTATTTCCCCACCCCCATCTTGGGCATCTACTTTCTTCTTCTTCTTCCCTTCTCCCATCATTCTGTTTTTTGCTACCAACTTATTTTTTTCTGGAGTTATGGAAAATGATACATTTTATGACTGGGTTTCAGCTGCATCAAAGCTCAATTGTATTAAGGCACTAGCAATCTTCAACAGTAATCAGGGTTCTTTTATTTAAACATCTTGTGAATCTAGAGTTTCATTCTTGTTTTAAGTTTGGAAGGAAATGGAACTTGCCCCTTTTTTCTATATCCACAAAATTAACTTGTTTCCTTCTTAAAATGAACCAATTATTTTTGTTAATTTGAAAACCAATCTAAAAACTGATCCAGCTGAAAACTGTTACTGTTCATTGAATATGACAAGAATAGGACAGAGAGAAAGAAACAAAATTTTGTCTAAAATTACATTAAGAGCAAGGGGTTGGTTCCGTTACTGAAGTATCTCCTCTGATTAGTGCAATACAATGGGCTTTTGCTTTCCTTCTAAAACTTCTGTCTGATTTACTTAAAAAATCTATTTTTTTTTATGTTCTGGGGCAGCTGAAAAGCATCAGATCTTGTGGGGGGAGAAGGAAGAGTTAAGGCATATCAACAGTCTGCTCAAAGGGCAGACTTACTTGGCGAATAGTTAAACAAAAAACTAGCCCTTAAGCTCTCTTAACTCCACAGCCTTTAAAAATCTGTGTACATGAGCTATGTGTAGATACTGCTGAATTAAAGTAAATGTACACATGATTGGTGCCTCTGTTTTCAGAAACATGTCAACATCTGTGATGCTCTTTTGACTGTTCTGTAAAACTTGTGTGTTCATGTTACAGGACAAAAAAGTGCTTTGTAAATGTGGAGAAAGCTTGTTGCAGGAAATCTGGAAGACATAACTTCCTTTTCTTGCCAAAGGGAAAATGTAAACAAAGCTCCAACTTAATTGTAGACTCAGTCTGGTTTTCTGACTAAGCCTTTCCTTCCTTGATTGCTTTTATCATTGAGAAAGTATATTTTCCATTCCATTTGAAATGAATTTCTGTAGTTTTGAGCAAGACACGCCTCAAAGTTTGTGAGCATTTAGTTCTCACTGCACTTGCATGGAATCTAAGTTTAGGTATTAATGAACATAACTACTGAGGCTGAAGTTACTGGTGTAACTTTTAAGGGTTCTGATAGTTTGTGGAAGTATCTGAAGTTTACTTGAGGGGAAGTATTGCAATATATTTTGCTGCTGTACATGCTCATGTGCCTGTGCTGAAGTATCCATCCTCAATGTCTGAAATCCTTGAAGTATACGGCATACAAAGATAGCTTTGCATCAGATGTGATTATATAAATGTTAGTTGGTGAAGTTAGTGTGGCTCTTAAAACTTTTTGCTGAAGTTAATGAATTTAAATTGATCTTATAGAAGAGTCCAACCAATGGAGAAGTCTTCAAGTGTGCAGGCTTTTAAGTAACTGTTAAAATCTTAGATCAGTTGTATCTGTTTATACTATCTGAACAGGTATAAAATCATTGTGCTAGTGTGGGGTTTTTTATGTTAAAAGTATCTAAATGTAAGGGAAATAGTCTGTGGGTTTGACCAAAAATTTCAGACTTGCTGAGGGAGGCAGCAGTCCATAAGCAGTTTACAAGCTCTTGAATAACTCATTTGTTGTATAAATTCCATGTACAATGAATTTTACAATTTGATTTTGTATTGCTTCCTGTTTCAGTGAGCAGAACAGGCTTGGGAGTGACTGGATGTTAGGAGACAAGTGGAGAATGTGAGCCTCAAACAGCACATGCAAAGGAAGACTCTGCCTGAGGCCAGACCAGAGTGACTTGTTGAGGCTGAGCCTGAGAACAAAAAGGATGAGTACAGGGGTATAGTCTGTGCAATTGTGAGGCAGTTGAATAGGAATAGTCTGCTTTCTTCGTATTGACAACGGCAGGTTTTTTTTCCGGTTGTAGCTGCGTGTCAGCTCAACCTTCCAGAACTCCCTTTCCCTGTCTGTTGCCTGTCACCCCCTCCAGCAGTGGGGTGATGGATCAGCCATTTGAACTGACTTGTTCTATGATCATATAATCTCTGCGTATAGTGTGAGGGGAAGCAAGAAAACCCTCGGCTGGATGGAGCAGCAGAGTGAGGGGAAAGTACCTGTTAGTTTGACTTCAGTGGTAGTGTCAGATCACCCTGATGTACTTGAGAAGAGCTGGCAGGCTCTTCATGAGTCTTGCATGCACAGTTAGCTTCTCCCCATCAGAGGAGGAATTCACTAGATTGAAGGAAAGAGATTAACATGCTTATAGGCTTAGCTTTCTGTTTTTTCCCCATTTGACTAATACCCAGGTGTATATATTTGGGTACTGCAAATTTAAAATCTGAGCCTTCAAACAAGCACCAATCCCTATGGACCTTTTTAGTAGTGATGGCTGCTATCTGAAGGGTTGTTAACCAAGGCCTAGTTGGAGGGAGGAAAAGGCTGCACAAACAGAGAGCAAAATAAGTACAGGCCAAAGAATAGCTTTAGCTAGATACAGTGAGCACTGCTATGGTGAGTCCTGGTGGTACGTACTGCTGTCTCAATGGCCTTTTTCTGCTAAAACTCTCCTTGCTTTGCAGATGATTTTTCCTACTGTTAATTTTTTTAAAAGCTGTGTAGGAGAAACAGTGTATTGCAAGAGTGGTTTTATAGCTGCCCACTTACATTTAGATGTTTACATTGAAAGTGGCTGAATGAAGATAGAGGCAATGCTGTACTTGAGGGCAGCAGCTGTTGCAGCCACACCAAAGGATCAGCTGAAAACAAACATGGTCCAGCCAGGATTTACGTGGCTTCCCAAACATCTGCTAAAATAAAAGAGGACAGCTCTACTGTAGGGCTGAATGCATGAGACTGGGAATGCTTGTGTTTTGAAGACTGTGTCAACTGAGTATTAGTCATGCATATTGTCTTCGATTGTGGGGAGCAAGTAACCTTTTCTTGCTGCTCTTCCTCCTTTGGTGACATCCTTTGGTTTCCTTGGGTCATTTTATAAACTAGTGCAGGGAGCTAACTACACTGGAGAGCTAAAAATCCCGTAGAAGAGCATACCCTTGTTGACTTGCTGACACGATGGAGTAGCTTTGGGAAGATGGTGTCAGTAGCTGCTGCTGGTAGTGAGCACTGGTGCTGGAGAAATGTGCATGGAACCACAGTGTCAGTGAACCAGCTTGGTGTGTACACCAAATAAAGCATTTTAAATCCAGGTTGGAACTATGTTTTGGTTGCATCCAAGACGTGTCATGGCTTGTGACTTATTGTTGAAACTATTCAAACTGTAGCTGTAATGAGTCAGGTTTTTTTGTTACTTAATGTTTTCTTGAATGAGGAAAAACAGCGTTTCTTTAATAGAATTCATGATGTCTTGTGGAATAACTGTACTAGATTGCCTTTGGAGCTCTTTACCAGACCTTTCCATGTTCCACCTTCCAGTTTTTCGATTGTAAATAGATGAACCCTTTAGTGTTATACGTGTAAGAGATGATGCTAGCAACCAATACTTCAGAGTTTTGTTCCATCAAAGAGAAAAGGCTGAGTGAGTGAAATGTGCTGTTACATGATGACAAAAGGATCCATGGACAGGATCGTGTACAGAACAAAGAGAATGATGGTGTATTAAGTCATGGAGTGTAGAGAAAATTGTTTTGAATATACAGTAATATAGGTAATAGGTTTTTTTAGCCATAGGCAGAGGTTTTCAGTGGAAGTAGATGAGGTGTGTTGTTCCAATGTGCATTGTCACTCAGCAGCTCAGAAGCTTGTGCATAAAGGAAGAGGGTTGTATAGAAATGGAGTGGTAATGAGGAATGATTTTCCAGGGAACACAAATACCACAGGATGTTGTTACTGATATGATGGCTGACTGGCAAGAGGAAGAGTTGATGGCAGCCAAATTAAGACAGAGGTAATTTTTAAACTCCTTTATTAACAGAGGTCACCCATATGGGAAGGTGGATCAGTATGCGGGTTCGAGAATTTTTAGTCTGCTTTGATGTTGGGCTGTTGAAGCTATTGTGTAAACCTCAAGCAGTGTCATCACCAGAGATGACTAATGGTGTGGAAGTTAATAAGGGAACTAAAGCTGAAAGATGAATTGAAAATAGTAAGTCAGAAGATAGGATGAGTGCTGCTTACTTACTTATGTAGGTACAGAGCACAGTGTCAGGGATTTCTCATTAGTAACTAATGTACTCTCAGAGGAAACATGTTCTGAGAGGAAGTGTGGTGAATGTAACTATGCAGTGAATTTACAACCACTGTTGTGTACAGGAAGCTCCCACATACCCATTCAGAATAAATGGCTTTCTGTGAAATAATTCAGCCTGGAGAAAATGGAAAATGTCTCCATGGCAAGGAAACTGTAGGTATATGGATCTTCTGTATAGCTGGAGTTTGAGGGATTTTTGGGGAGCACTCGGACTAAATAGAATAAAATCCTGTGAGTGGGGAAGATTGCAGACAGGAAAGACTGCCTGCCTGCTCCATAAGAAGCAGCAATCCTATTGACAGATAAGGGGTACTTGAATAGGAAGCCCATGAAATAAGCTGTATAAAAGTAGGACAGCTTCATGTGGAAAGTTCTTCCTTTTACTCTACTTCTGCCTTTTCCATAGGGGAAAAGGAGCAGATGACTGAGGATATTACTCTAATAAAGGACAGGCAGTGTCTGGAGACACTGAGGAGGGCAGTAGTCTTACCAGACCTTATTTGACTTACTAGATTTGACCTTATCTGAAGCTGAATTTAGCTGAAATTTCACTGAGTTGGGTCACTGCCCAATGAGACAATCAAGTGTTGGCCTGAACTTTGATAGAAAGAAAAAGACTTTAAAGAAAGGTCTAAGCCTTTTTTTGAGGTGTTTTTTCGTGTAATTTGGAGATTCCTTTTTCTGTCTTAACCAACTGATGTATTCACATACATATTTGCTGTTTTTAAAAAACAAACACTTGTGGGTCATTTTTGCTCAGAAGAGGCCTTTTGAAACACTTATACTACCCAAAATGTGTCATATGTCAGATTGTGCAATTATTCTAGATTGGCTAAAATTATCCTCACTTCCCTGTAAAAGGATGTTTGTACCTAATTACTCTGTTCAGTGATATTGATAAAGATTTGGTGAATAGGGTTTCTCTGATTTTCTTGCAAAGCAGAGTTAATGATGTGTTTTGTCTAAATCAGATAATGTTTCTTTCAAGTTAACTTGTGAAAAATGAAAAGTCATTGAAGAATACATGCTGTCATTTTACATCAAGAGAATCCTTGAGAGCAATGAATGAGTTCTTGCTGATTTGACTGAAAGAAGTGCTTTGAATTAATCTTTTCATGTGAATGTTATCAATCGGAATAGATTTTGAGTAAATGAGTGTGTTTTTGCATCCAGCTGGAAGGATCACTGATGTACGGAGATCAACATTTGTTCACCAGTGTGTGAGAACGTTGAAGTTGCTTGGGAGGAACTGCCTATTCTGTGCAGGATTGTACTGCTGTAATTCAGTTAGTCTGTGTGTGCTTTGTGTGTTTGGATTTTTTAGGTGCTGAACTTTTTTGTATTTAGAGGAATATAAATATGTTGATGTTCTGTGCTTCCACACTGCTGCTAGTGATTTGACCTGTCACTCCCTGTTGATGACATTATTTAATTACTTCTAGGATGTGACATGTTCACGTCATACTCTGAATTGCTTTGCTAATCATCAGAAATCCTACTTTGAACACTATTTGCAAAGACAGCATCAAAAAGAGGGTTTTTTCCTATATATTCTGTGCTTTTTCAACTGATATAATGCTTCTCAATGTATTGAATTTCTGAAGTGTACTTGTCTTCAAGACTACACATAGTTCTTTTAACTTTCACTCTGATTCCTCAGAGAATATGTTGAAAATCAGTATGGGTTATTTGTTGGCGGGTTTTGTCCCCTAAAACTCAGTCCTATGATTCTCAACAAATGTAGAAATAAAAGGCCAGGGCTACTGTGGTGTTTTTGCCATCTCCGTTTTTAAAGAACTTCTTAATAGAAAAGCATACTACTAGATGAAAGAGAAAGTGCTGTAAATTTCATGCTTAACTTTAAGAAAGGGTTCTTTGTGATGGCTGAAGCACATGATTCTCAGCAAAGCACTAAGCAATGCAGCCACTTTCATAATCTAGTTATATCTGCTTTTTCTTGCCCTCTCGAGCCTGTAACTGCTGATGTGGCTTAAGTTCTAGTAATTTGCTTATTGGATTTTCTTTTTTTCCAGTGCAGTAAATCGTGAAATAATACGGATTCATTAGCCTAAGTCATGAAGACCATTATCCATTCCTTATTTTTGTGCAGAATTAATCCAGACCAGAACCTTTCAGCTGTGTTGGCTGCATCTTAGTATTGTATCATCCAGTTAATTTTGAATAATGATAAGGGTTGATTGCTTGACTGGATTCTAAAAAGGAGTCAAAATAGGCTTTGTGTGAATTTGCATGTGTCCAACTAGATAATCAGCTGATCCTTCAAAATTTCAGTTGTTTCCTTTGGACAGTGAATTACTTGTGGTTACACAATTTCTTCCAGATACACTGTGCCATATGCATTCAGCCCTTTTGGCCTTTATGCTTCCAAGATCAGATTCTCTAGCCCCTGCAAAATCTGAGTATGCCAATACTTCTCGAGTGCCTCATTCATGGAAAAAGAGGAAGGTTAGGACAGGTAATACTCAGTTCCTGTCAGCTCCTCTTCCTTGGAGAACCACCTTCTTCGTGGTAAGAAAAAAGAGGTGGATGTTAAATGTGTGTCTGAACAAACAGTTGGAACTCCAACCACAAGCAATGTTGTTTTCGGGTGCTTGGCCCTTTGGATATTGCTGGTTTGTAATTCCAGTAGTGATACTGCATAACAACCAGCATAGCCAGGGCTTGCTTTGGAGACTTCTCTGTGGATAGGAACTGTAGAACTGTCTTTCTGAACGTGGAATTGTTCCTGAATCCCTTTGTGATGTCTCAAGGCTCTGCTGCAGGCAGGATCAGGATGTTAGGGCAAGATGATGGGGTGTACCTTGGAGATGATAGCAGGGGTTGGCTCTCACAGTTCTTTCTCTTTTAGTTATTGATCTGCCTAATCTGTATGGAAGTAGGTTTGTCCTTGCTGATGTCAGCTGATGTGTTTTCTTAATGGGATTGGCACTTTTAAAAGTTGATTTTTTAATTATTTTTTTTTTAAATACACATCTCCTACACCCCCAGCACCAAGGTACCGGTTTATTGCTGGATCTTGTCATCTCATCTTGCATTAGTTTTACTTCCTTGTTTCTTGAAAGGAACTGTTGAGGCAAAATAACATAACGTTTTTTGTTTAGGTAAAAATCTAAGCAAACCTGACTAAGGTATGCTTGTGATGCTTGTGTTGGCTTTTACTCACAGTAAGTTTAAAATGTGTTAAGTAAAATCAAAACCTGAGATACCGTGTTGGTACAAGTACGTGCATGTACTTGATATAATTTCCTACTTTGGTTTTAGTATTATGCTATTTCATAATCCTATAGCTGCAACTCCAAAAAAAAAATACAGAAAGTTTTAAAAATTTTACAAGGAAAAAGTCAAAATGGTTTTGGTTGTAAAACATACTGTAGCACTCCCCACTTTGTCCCTTATATTAATTGGACTCCAGTGGACTGCAGGAAATTTTATGAAATGCTTATATTGAATGATAACTATAAACAAAGTGTCACTGTTACCCAAAGTCCATTCTGTACACAGACTTGTTGTTAAATCAAAATTCCCAATCCAAGAATTCTTGGCTGCTAGCCCAGATACCTCAGATGCAAGTCTTCTTGGGTTCCTAGGATTTTAGGTTCAATCTGACAAATATTGAAAAGACTGAGAAACTTATTTCAGGTACTGAAACTTTTAACTAGATTCGCATTTATTTTAAATTCTATTCTGAATATCAGTATAATCTGAAAGTCACTTCTGTGCTTTTTGTAGCATTTGGGATGGTAATTTTGGCTCTTAAAAGTTTCCTGGTTTCATATAACGCTTTCTGCAGAACAGGCTTTTTTAAACGAGCTCTGACATAGTTGAACTTTCCCTGTGTGCACGTGTACCTACATAACACACATCTGTGTGTGTGTCACTGCTCTCGACAGGAGATCTTGTTTCAGTAGGTCAGCAGATGTTGAATTTAGTTTCATTTTGATAATGCTTGTGTGGATGCATGCAAACTGTAATAAAAAAGCAAGAAAAAGTTCACCTGACGGTAGTTTTAAAGCAAACAAAATTCCATGACCATTCTGAGTCTAAAATGTGATTAAAAACATTCTTCAGATAAGCTGAAATAGGGAAGGTTTTGGTATATAGGATAGATTTCATCTTCCCTTGCAGAAGTTATCATTTTTTGCAGCTAAAGATCTAATTATTTGTGATTTGGAGTTGATTCTTCATTTTTCTGTTTATCTCCTTTTGCAACTGTCTTTCACCACAGGGAAACAGCATTCTTGACTTGGCATTTTTGCAGTAACTGAGATGTATTGACATTTGTACTCAACTCAGCAGGTTATGTGCTAGGCTGCCTTCTGTTTGAGTAGGCTAGGTTTTGTGTAGAGACTGAAGTGGACACTAGAAAAACAAACCAAAAAAAAGCACCTAAATCCACGAGTGGTTCAAGTACACTTTGCTGTCAGAAGATGCAATCCTACTTTATTGGCCTGTTTTCATGTTCTTTGTTTCCACCTGTGCTAGTGCAAGTATTGATGTGATGTCATAACAAACAAATTGGGTGACTGGGTGTCAGTTTATCTGATTGACAAAATATTTGGGACAGAACAGATGGGGTAGGAAAAGTGGATATGAGAATGAAGAGAGGAAGGCAGGGTGTCTTCTAGGATGGAGTGCCAGTTTAACTTGTTTGGGAAATACAACATGGGTTACACAACATTATCTTGTAAAATCTAGTGATGCATCAAAAAATACAAGAATTTTTGAGCTGTGGAGCTCAATACACTCTATTATGAACTACAACACTTTTGAATTAAAGATGCAAAATGTTCTCAAGAAATCAGCCTGCACATGCATGACTGACCAAGCAGTGCATGGAAGTTACATATTTTAAATTTAGTGAGTGAATTCATCTGCATGATACTTGGGCTTAATGTGTAATAATGTTGTTGTGGCAAAGCTGAATAAAATTATTTTCTCTATGGTGTATTTTAGGAACCTTGTATGGTGTTCCTTTTCCAGTTAATTTAAATCCTAGTTTGAAAAGTCAAGCACAGACTGCTAATGGTATTAAACAGTTGCATGTATTCCTTGATCACATTCCTTCCATCTTTTGGGGCATACTTATTGCCAAATGGAAGAGATGGAAGGTATTGGCTTCAAACCTGAGACTTGGTTATATGTATTGAATGCTTGCTCAGGAAAGCAGGCATTTTGTTCCTTCTGTCTTTTACTTAGCTCCTGGACTCTCTCCAGTGTCAGGAAGAACTGAAAACTCTTAGTAGACATCTAATAGACAAATTATCACACCACAGCCGAATGCAGAAGAGGAAAGTGGAATAACAATGGCATTATTCCAGGACTCAAGTCCAAATGAACAAAGTCCAATTTTAGCTGAGAAAAGGGAAGTTGTTGGGATGTCTACTGAGGTTGCTGGCCTTTATTTGTAAGAGATACCATTCAAACCAAAAGGTGACTCTTATCGCCACAAAGTTTGTCCTGGATGGAACTAGTTCCATCTGGAAAGTGACAACACATTTAAGCAACATATTCTCAGTGGGTACACAAGTCACTTGGAGTGTCACTGTTGTAATGAAATTATTTTCTAATTGTTTTTTTCTTAAATTAGTGGATTTTTTCATATATGAGGAAGAGATCTGCATCCATATGGATTCAGTTACCTTAAAATAGCTAGCTTATTCCTGCACAAGGAAGAAAATGAGTACATGCATTGGCTAAGACTGAACTGATCCAACAGCTTGTGTTTGCTGAGATGATTTAGTGGTGTTTGCTGGCATGATGCTGCCCATTTTGCATGTGCTTTGGTTCCATCTTCATCCTGAATAGGCTCCTATTTCCTATCTGTTTCCTGATGTGTAGCAAGCTGAATCTGCATGGAAGACAAGTTCAAGATTGTATGCAATTGAAGTGACCTGGCCACCTCGCTAGGGAGGGCAGGCACGAGGTCCCCTTTTCTCATTTACAAGCCTGTAGGGTGATGGTGTTCTGGTTGTGTCTCTCCACTAGTGACCAGCAGGCTGCAGCTGTGTGAGGTGACCTGGGCTATGTGTGCTCCAGAGCAGCGATTCTGCCTGTACATCACGTCTGGTGTGAGGTGGTGTGGCTCCTTTTTGAAAACATCTAATGTCATAGACCATAAATGCCAAAAGGTATGACTTTGAGGAACCTTCTAAGTCATCAGATACTTGGAAATCATGTGCTCTTACTCTCTTCCTTCAGTCCCACGCCTGTGTTTCACCTCTGTGTGAATAACATCTCTAAGCCAGGTTTTCAAACCCTTCCCAATGCTTCCTCCTTGGGTAGCCAGTCCTCATATCTTTTGTTCCCTCTACCTCTGTGCCTACAGCAATTTGCAGCCTTTTCCCTCCTGGCATGTCTGACTTTGTGCTCCCCAGGATCTGCACTACATACTTCACTTCTGACTAAGAGGCCGGGTGTCCATCTCCACTGAGAATCACATCTCACCTCTCCAGCATCACAGTAATTCCCTCTTCTGAACTCCTCATGCCAGAAATAAACAAAGTACTGGAGTGGGGAGAGGAGACTGGAGCAGTACTGCAGCTTCCTGGAAACACACGCCTTTGTGGGTCACTTTCTTGGCCTCTTGGCCAATTTAACATGCCAGAGATGTACTGAGAAAGGAGATAAATTTGGGAGCGTGTAGCAAATACAGGGGCACCTGTGCCAACACAGTAAAATTAATCTACATGTTCACAGTATTCAATGGAGTCTAAAAAACTCTTAGAGTGATTCAAAAGTAAAATCTATGCTATCTTATCTGCGTGTTTGTGTTTTGGAAGGGGACGTGTTCAGTTGACAGTAGCAGTTCTTCATGTTGTAACTTCCATTTTGCAGTATTACTATTTTAACAGTACCAATACAGGAATAAATTAGAATGTGCTTGTATGTTTAGCAATGAGTTCTTGTTCAAATTACCTCTGAATTGACTTCCTAAAATATTTTCAAATGCCCACTAAAATATTCAGTAAATACTTAAATGCCTTATTTTTACTATTATTAACTACTTCTAGGTGTTTTCAAGTCTGAATTTCACACTAGTACTGAATGAGAACTATGTAAATGTTATGAAATAAAAATACAGGTGAAAGTAATGATAATGGTATAACCTCCAATGGGATTGGCTTATTTTGCTTTCTCTATCAGTATAATTAAACTTGGGATTTTTAACAATGTGGGAATATATATAAACATGTATGAAAAGTCTTACTTGGTATAGTCAAAGGAGCATATCTAATCTAGACCAACTTCTGCTTGAAGATTTCTTAGCTAAAAGTTTGATAATCATCCTGTTCTGTGTTTCAGTTTTTCATGCTGATTTGTGAACGGTTTGGAAAATTACAGGTCATCGTGAGGAAAAAAGTATTTTTGATCTTGTTTGAAAATCTTCAAATAAAAAGTTATCTTGGAAGTGTTTGAGGTTTTATTTTATGAAGTACTATGTTGGAACCTTAGTTTATTTTATCTAAATCACATAATACTTACTGACAAACAACTAATGAATACCTTATCGGGTTTTTTTGTTCTTCAGAAATGGAGGAACAGAATGCTGGACCTGGGATTGAAGATTTGTAAAGGATTATGGGATTATACATTGAAGAGCCGGCAGGCGGAATGCCTGAGTGACTGAAGAAAATGGGTGCTAATGCATCTAACTACCCTCACTCGTGTTCCCCAAGGGTAGGGGGAAATTCACAGGCACAACAGACATTCATAGGTAACTCTTTTTGGTTATCTTGTCACTTACATAAATGACTTGCTGGGTTGTGTGTGCACTGCATTTGATTTGCTGGCAGAAATGTTATGTATAGCTTTTATTTTCTAGGTCACCAGTTTGAATCTATTCAAGCTCAATCGTGCATGAAATTCAGTACTGTCCATCTGTTTAGCCTATGTATGCAATGAGTTGATCTTCCATTTGCTAGTAAACAGTTGCCAGCTTATTTAAATAAAATAGGTGGAGGTTTTTTTATAATCAAACCATGCATGCTAGTTTTCCCAGTTCAAGAGCAGTTTCTTCCTGTTACCCTTTTCCATTCTTCTTCCTCAGATCCTCTGTGAAACTGTTATAGCATATAAAACTCTTAATGATCAGTATTCATTGTTGTCTTGGCATTGTGTACAAGTGAATTACTTCCTTATTGCTAGAAGAGATATCTCTGATAATAAACCTGTTAAGGTAACAAATAGTCTTGAAGAAGCTTTTCCTCCTTTTCCTGTGTTTTTAAATGGGGAATGGGGGTATTTATTGTCCTAACAGTATTATTTAGAAGCAAGGATCTTGCTTAGCTAGAAACGTGAGTTGAAGTGCCCTTAAGAAATTATTTTCTTATCCTAGTTGTAACTAGGGCAGGCATTACCTTTGTTTTGCAGACTAGTACAAAAATACCTCAGTGGAGATCTAAGTACTGTCACACTATAAATAATAAATAGTTGTGTCATGAATCTAAAAGAGGGCAGTTTTTGAGAAGATAAATATTCCTTAAAAAAACTTAACCCTGACAGCCTGAAGAATGATCTTAGCAGTAAATAACATCAATAGTTTATAAATGCTTTCTTCCTTTATGCCTCATCTTGCAACACTGAATAAGTAGTTATTGATATTCAGTGTTACTTCTTTTTTAATCACCATTGAAAGCACAGCAATACCCTTAGCAGAGGAAAAATTGACTCGCTTTGTAAAGGTTCTCTTTTGTCTCAGCTTTTGTGGCACTTCTTACTCTGAGATCTATGTTGAGGGCTGACCACAAACTATTACATTTAAGGACCTGTGCTTGGGGCAATGAAGTCCATGTGTGCTGTCACAGCATGTCAGAGAAGAACTTTTGGTGCTAATGTTATGGATATCTGTGCTGTAAAGTTCCCCTTAAGGGTTTGTGTATTTTCAGTGTACCATAGCTAACAATAGTAAAAGGTTTGCCCCAGTTTACATATATACTTACTAAAATCTTTTTATTACATGTCTCAGTGTTTTTAAATCTGCGACTATATTGAATGGAGAGAAACCCTTACAGGCCTGGAAACAAGCAGATCTGCATGCTGAAACACCTTTTGAGCAGATTTGAAGAGGAGAGATTTCCAAAGGCTTCATTAAATTAAAAAAAAACTTTTTATTTGCTATGTGAGAGGTTTAGTTGATGCTCTTCATTATTAAACTCAAAACAGAAACCCATTATGTAGTATGTCACAATAAATTTACTGACCCTTATTACCTATAGAAAATTGTGGTTGACACTCTACTTGAGGAGGGCCTGTGCTTGTCAAGCATGTGCTTGTCTCATCTTAGGCAAGGCAAAAGAGTGATCTGGGTAAAGTTCTTGCTGAAATCTTGGGGTATTATGGGGTTCTGTGACTGCGTTATCTTTATCACACATGTACATCTCTTCCTGCTTTGTAAAGTTTGTGTCTTTCTCATTTTGATTGTTGTTTGGATGATTGTGTAGCTGTCTCTGTAGAAAATAGTTGTATCCTAAAGTTGTTAGCTGAGATTTTTATCACCTGTCAGAATAATGATGTTTTAATGTTACATTGACTTTTATGGGTTTGGGGTTTTTGTTTTTGTGGGTTTTTTTTTTGTTGTTGTTTTGGAGTGTTTGGGGTGGGTTATGTAGAAGGCATTAGATGTATTTACTAAGAAGAACTGAAGTAGAACTGGGAGATAGTGATAATAGCTGCATAATATGTATTAGTTGCCTTGTTCCTGGGACTGGATTGAGGCTGATGGGTTTGTTTCAGATATGCTGCTTTACTATTTAACACTGCTCTGTGTTATGTTGCGAATGTAGGATGAATTCTAAAAGCTGAGAACTGATCTGGCAAAGCACAGTAGTTTCATAGTATGAGCTCTTGCTGTTGACTTCATGCTGAATTTGCTTACTGTTTATGAAAAGGAGATACCTCAGTAAAAGCAGTGTAGTGTGGTTACTGTAAAAAAATACTTCTGTTTTAACAAACGCTTGACTAGTCCTTGCTGTTTTGTATGCAATATTAAGGAGGAGGATTTCACACCATTTTCTAGGGTGGTACATCTGTTCAAGATGTTTATTTTTAAATAGAGTTCTATAATTAGATCTTAAAACGTGTGGGCATGCAAAGGACTAAATAGATCCCATTTTTCATTGTCAAGTGCCCAAGTAGTTTCCCTGGGTAGTCATCTGTTTCTGTAAATTTACCTGTTCAAAGCCAGGTGTGGTCTAGGGGCATCAAGTAGCTATTGCTTTTGAACAGCATTTAATAGATTGCTGCCTTTTAGTGTAGAAGTGGGGAATAAATTTTTTTTCCTACTTTAAATGCTGCTGCCTTATGAGGGAATATAGGCAGGTCAGAAAGGTTCTCTTTCAGATTCTTTCTTTGTGGGACATGAAACCACCAGCAGTTGTGAACCCAGAGGGGCTCTGCTGATGCATTTCAACTTCTGCCTCTTATAAAGCAGCTGTGAGTAGTGTTTTATATATTGGTAAGGGTTAATAGCACTTTGCTGTGCTTCCAAAGTTAAATCTTGTAAGCAGCTCAGGGTGGACAAAGGTTTGAATGGCATTTTAGTATTTTGTGGTGATTCATGTGCAAGTAATACCTCACAGCAGCCTTTGGGGAAAAAAGAAATGGAAACTTGTGGTGTCCTAGTTTTTCTTTAGTGGAATGTAAGAGAATGTTCTGCATACTCAAATTTGCTGCTAGAATCCAAAATATTTCGAATAGGAATGAGCTGGCATATCCTCTTGGAGCAGAATCTGTCCTTATAGAGTGACTAGTGTAGTTACACTTCTATAGTGAAATGTAATCAAAACTCTTTAAATGAAGCAGAAATTCTAGGCTTGTCTCTGATGGCAGGAGGCTGAATCTCTACTTTTCCATTGTCATATTTAGTATAGCATGTGGAAAGAATTTTTATGGTGGATTTTGCAGCACAGCTTCTTGGTTGAAGTTGTCTTGAGTTACTGGTTTTTTTCATTTAAGTGGATATTTTTTCATGTCTTGAAATTTCAACATGATTAATAACGGGTTGCATGATCTAGCAAGTTCTAATGTAGCTTAGATGGCTTTCCCTCAATAAAGCAAAGTTCCCTCCCAAAGTTTTCACTAATAGAGGAATCCTAAGACCACTGTGTTGCATGGTTTGTGGGAGTTTTAATTAGCTTGGCATAAAAGCCACCGTATGAATTTACTTAGAGTTATTGAGGCTTACACAATAAAAGTTTACAGAAATCTTAGATTGCTATAGTTGCCGTTCTTTCAAATACAGCTTTGAATTACTCCTGTGTCTTTCAAAGATCAAGAAATACGTATTTGAAATAACATGGTAACTAAAAGCACTGCATTTTGACAGGCCAGCCCATAACATCACTGTCAAAATAGCATCACAAACAGCATCCCATCAAATCTACCTTAAACAAGTGGAACTGTAAGAGTGCAATGATAGAAGCTGTAAAAGGCATCAAACCACTCTGGTGGTTGGATGTGCTCTGAGCTTAGAAATAAAAAAAGGCAACAAGTAGTGAAGCTATACATGGAAACATGTTAACCATTCCTGACAGAAAGTGGACAAATAGTATTTCGGATGTATCAATGATTGTTACTGAGCTGTGTACCATTTACAAATGTTTTCTTGTTTCTTCTTTGGTCCAGAAATAGGAGTTGGGTTTGTGTACTTTCTTCTTTTTTTTTGTCATGTCTGAGGTTCTTCACCATCTAGTTTAAAATGTAAAGTTGTGTAAATAACCCTAAATTAGAAATAACCCTTAAAAAGAAGCATGAATCTCATGCTAAAACTATGGTTCTTAACTACTTTTTTTATTCTAAAACATTACTTTGGTTTTTCATTACTTGCAGAAATGCAGATTCTAACTCCATTTTTTCTTACTAAATTGCCATCAGTGTATATGCAGCTAGGCTTAAACTGAAAATCAACAAAGGTTCATTTAGCAGAACAGGTCAGGTATGTAACACAATTTTGAGAGGAAACCATTTTTTTGTTTCATTACACGTTTGGTTCTTAGCATAACTTACATATTTTTCTCCTCAAGAATTGTTTATAGGTATACTTAGTTGTATAATGCCCTGTTCAAAGAAAATCTTTAATACAATAAAACTTCCATGATCTATATTCTTTTCGATGGCATGTATGCACAAATTAGCATCTGTTGTTCTGTGGAAAGGAGCCTCTTTTATATGTTTGACTTTGGCATTACTTGGTTCTCATATGACAGGATTTTTAATTTCTGAAGTAATTACTGAAAGTAATTCATTGTCCTCAATTTCCCTGAATGTTTTGGTACTATGTTCTCTTACTTTTAGTCACAAGAAAAAATATGAGATGCCAGATATGCTTTTTTTGTTGAAATGACAATACTAGAGAATTTGAAAAACACTGTGAAGGAGAGGTTTGCTACTATTTCACTGAGTTCCTGCTAGTCTTTAAAAAGTTAATACAGTGACACTTCTGATGTTATGACCACAGTATAACCAAACCAAACAAAAAGACCCACCCAACCCCCAAACCAGCAAACTATAAGCTTTGCAGAGGAAACAAAAAAAGGTTTTGTTCTTAATGACCAGAAAAGTGTTCAGTCAAGTTTTCAACTTGTTGAATTATCTGTTGTGAGGAGAAGGAAAAACTGTGTAACTTGCAGAGACATTGAGTATTTAGGTGTTATGCACCTTCCTTTTAATTTTAAAGAATAACTAGTTCAATTTTCCTTTTTTGCTTTCAGGGACATCATCCTACTCTCATCAAGGTTATGGCTGTGAATCAAAGCTGTATAGCCTTGACCATGGCCATGAGAAGCCTCAAGACAAGAAAAAGAAAACCTCTGGCCTTGCCACCCTCAAAAAGAAATTCATTAAGCGTCGGAAGTCCAGCCGGTCTGCTGATCACGCCAAGCAGATGCGCGAGCTCCTCTCGGGCTGGGATGTCAGAGATGTTAACGCATTAGTAGAAGAATACGAAGGAACATCAGCCTTAAAGGAACTTTATCTACAAGCTAATTTGGCAAGACCAGAAGCCAGGACGCTACAAAAAGACATGGCTGAACTTTATCAGTACAAATATTGTACTGATGTAGATTTAATATTTCAAGAGACTTGTTTCCCTGTGCATCGTGCGATATTGGCGGCAAGATGTCCGTTTTTTAAGACGCTGCTTTCTTCCTCACCGGAGTATGGTGCAGAAATAATAATGGATATTAACACAGCTGGCATAGATATGCCTATGTTTTCTGCTTTATTACACTACCTTTATACGGGCGAGTTTGGAATGGAGGATTCAAGATTCCAAAATGTGGATATTCTTGTTCAGCTGAGTGAAGAATTTGGAACACCGAATTCCTTAGATGTTGACATGCGTGCGCTGTTTGATTATATGTGCTACTATGATGTGGTTCTTAGCTTTTCATCCAACTCTGACTTAGTTGAAACTTTTGGTGGAAGTCAGAACTGTCTAGATGAAGAGCTCAGGGCTCACAAAGCTATTATTTCCTCACGATCTCCGTTTTTTCGTCACTTGCTGCAGAGGAGGATACGAACTGGTGAAGAAATCACAGACCGAACTCTACGAACTCCAACCAGAATTATATTGGATGAATCTATCATACCAAAAAAATATGCTAAGGTCATTTTGAACTGTATGTATACAGATGTGGTGGATCTCTCGGTTTTGCACTCCAGTCCTTCAGTGGGCAGTTTAAGTGAAGTTCAGGCTCTTGTAGCAGGAAAACTAAACATGACTAGGGCTGAAGAAGCTATGGAGCTTTATCATATAGCACTGTTCTTGGAGTTTAACATGCTTGCACAAGGTATGTAATACTGTCCTTGCTGTAGAATATATGACCTTATTAGAACAATTTTTAATTATTTTTCAAAGTATGCTTGTTATCAGCTATCAGTGGCTGACAGTTCCTTTAGACAGTCCTACCTGTAAGTTGTCAATAGTGCATCTCTTTTCTAGGGATGGAAGGAATGCCATGTAAGAGCTTTTAGTTGTATGACACATCATTGTTGAAATATGCTATTTATATCAAGTATGTATAACTGGTCTTGGTATTTCTGATCCTTCTTGACTTTCTGTAATCCATTTTTTGGATGTAAACTACAGGAAGAGGATACGAGAGATCCTTGTTGAGGAGAGGAAATATTTAGACTTGTTAGAAAGCATGCCAATATCTTAACAAGGCTGTAAACTTGAATGATTATTTCTGTAGTTTATGTCAAAGGGTGTACACCAATCCTGCAATCTTGCTGTTGAAAGGTAAATTTAAGCAGCTTAATTGCACTAGTCCTAGGTCTTCACTATCTGTGAACTGAAGGCAGGGACAGAGTCAGTATTTTCAGATATATAGTTTAGGAAGTTTTACTACTTCCATTGTTCAGATCTTGATCACATACAACTTCTTGCTCATGAGGGCTGTCCAGGGTTATTGTAATCTCTGTTTGAGGCATCAGAGCACTGATGGGTGAACTAATGGTACCTCTTGTGGTGGCAGGAGCTTTGCCTGCAATTTCATCAGTTGGTGTTCAAACTATTTAGTGACCATATTATACATTAGGGGTTATGGGAACTGCTTCAGACCTTGCTGGTGGGGAATAAGCATTTTACTTTCAACCCGAGAAAGGGAGAATGGAACTGACTGATATATCAGCAACATGATTTGTTTAATTTTTTTACAAAAGTAACTTTTACAGTAGTTCTGTACATCTGTAACTTAGCTGTCAAATTAAATTTGACAAGATTGAAACTTTATAAACTGCTAAGTAGATTTTAGTAAAATAAGAAACTTCTTAGAGTAGACAGGAAAGAGTAGGTATAAGCACTGCAGAAAGAGATCATATTTGTAGTGGGTTCTCCTAATAGTTACGTGAAACTGAGAGTGATAAAGATATGGGAAACTAATCCATCATTTATCACCTGTCCTGGCTCACCAGGAAGTTTGCCAGTGTGACGCCAATCCATAAGAAGGGCTGAAAGGAGGATCCAGGAAACTACAGGCTTATCAGCCTAACCTTGGTGTCTGATAAGGTTATGGAACAGATCATCCTAAGTGCAATCACATGGCACATACAGGAGGACCAGGGGATCAGACCCAGCCAGCATGGATTTAGGAGGGGCAGATCCTGCCTAGCCAACCTGATCTCCTTTTGTGACCAGGTGACCTGCCTGTTGGATGAGAAGAAGGCTGTGGATGTAGTCTACCTGAACTTCAGCAAAGCCTTTGACACCATCTCCCATGGCACACTCCTGGAAAAGCTGGCAGCCCATGGCTTGGACAGGTGCACTCTCTGCTGGGTTAAGAACTGGCTGGATGGCCAGACCCAGAGAGGAGTGGTAAATGGAGTTGCATCTGGTTGGTGACCAGTCACTAGTGGTGTCCCCCGGGGATCAGAGTTGGGCCCTGTCCTGTTTAATGTCTTTACTGATGATCTGGATGAGAGTGTTGAGTCTACCAGTAGCAAATTTGCAGATGACACCAAGTCGTGGCGGGAGTATCATTCTGCTGGAGGGTAGGAGGGCTCTGCAGAGGGACCTGGACAGGCTGGATAGATGGGCTGAATCCAATGGCATATGAGGTTCAACAAGACCAAGTGCTGGATCCTACACTTTGTCCACAACAACTCCCTGCAGCACTACAGGTTGAGGACAGAGTGGCTGGAGAGCAGCCAGGCAGAAAGGGACCTGGGGGTGCTGATTGACAGGAAACTGAACATGAGCCAGCAGTGTGCCCAGGTGGCCAAGAAGGTCAATGGCATCCTGGCCTGTATCAGGGATAGTGTGGCCAGCAGGACCAGGGAAGTGAGGGAAGTGATTCTTCCCCTGTACTTCGCAACAGTTAGGCCTCACCTTGAGTGTTGTGTCCAGTTCTGGGCCCCTCAATTTAGGAAAGATATTGAGATGCTGGAGTATGTCCAAAGAAGGGCAGTGAGGATGGTGAAGGGACTAGAGCACAAGTACTGTGAGGAGCTGGGGGTGTTTGGCCTGGAGGAGGCTCAGGGGAGACCTTATCATTCTCTACAGCTACCTGAAAGGAGGTTGTAGTCAGGTGGGGATTGGTCTCTTCTCCCAGATAACCAGCAGTAGGACAAGAGGGCACAGTCTTAAGCTGTGCCAGGGAAGGTTTAAGTTAGACATTATGAAGAAGTTCTTTACAGAGAGACTGTTTGGGCATTGAAATGGGCTACCCAGGGAGGTGGTAGAGTCACTGTCCCTGGAGGTATTTAAGAAGAGACTGGATGTGGCACTGAGTGCCATGGTCTAGTTGACAAGGTGGTCTTAGGTCAAAGATTGGACTCTGATCTTGGAGATCTTTTCCAACCTAGTTGATTCTGTAATAAAATTGCTGTAGCTCACGTAGATCTTGGCATTAGAAAACTAATTTCCAGATTATGCTGAAAGGTGAAATAATTGTACTGCAATAAAACTGGCAGAAATCAAGAGACATGTTTTCTGAGGTAACCCACTACATAATGGGATTGAGCTGTTCTTAGGCTCAGAACCATCGAATCACAGAGCAGCCCAGGTTGGAAGGATCATCCGGTCCAACCTTTTGCAAGCCAGGGAGCCTAGGTAAGATTATCTAGCATTCTGTACAATCACATCTTGAAAACCTCCAGTGATGGGGACTGTACTGTGTCCCTGGAGAGGTTGTTCCACTGAATGATTGTTCTCATTGCGAAAATATCTTGTATCAAAATGTCTCCCAGTGCAACTTGAACCTGTTGCCTCTTGTTCTCTTCATGTGGCTTCTTGTGAAGAGAACTTCTGTCTTCTTTGTAGCTGCCCTACAGTACCTAAGGTACTGGAATACTGTAACCCTAACCCTGAGCCTCCTCTTCTCCAGGGAGAAAAGACCTAACTTCTTTAGCCTTTCCTGGCTGGGTTCTCCAGCACTTGGATCATCTTTGTGGCACTCCTTTGGACCCTCTTTGGTCTGTCTGCACCTTTCTCATTGTTGCTGTTGTTTCTGCCTGAGCACCCCTAGAAACTTAATGTTGAACTGAATGGAGAAGGGGCAAGAAGTGTTACAGAAGTTGAACCGTGGTATTAAGTTCATTTCTGTATGATGTTTGCAAATTGATAGCAGTTGAGAACAACTCAGTAGATCAGCTGAAAGCAAGAAAGGAAAATAGGTTGAAATTAAAAAGGTGATAGGAGTATACAGTTTCTCAGTTTTTGTGCATGCACATATACAAGTGCTAAAAGGTTTTAAGATGCTCAGGGAATACTAATAAGGGAATTAAATTGTGAATGAAACCCTCAGTAAGACACTGGATAATTATGCACTATTTTGTAAGTGAACAGTGTGCATTCTTTCCCTTAGATTGGAAACCTAAACTGGAACAACTGATCTGGAGGTGCTCTGATGAAGCAGTGTCATGTATATCAAAGTAGATAAGCAATGACAGCTTTGAAGAGAAACTTTGGTAAACTTGGACAGGAAAACCGTTTGTTGGGGTTTTTTGTGTTAGTAAGTGCTGAAAAAACAGATGTTTTATTTGATGGTGAGTTTCATTTTTTCTGCTCTTTTTAAGCTGAGCATGTTTGGATCAGCATGTCCTAAACCACCACTCCTTTCAGTAATGCACTACAGAATGGTGCTGCTGTGGAATATATATTGTATGAGTCAGCGGTAACAAGATCTTAACTTTTCCCTGGAGGTCTTTCCCCAGCACTACCTCTGGGAGAGTAAAAAGGGCAGCAGCAGGAGCTGCTCTGGACTTGCAGCACCTCAGCAGCACACTTGGCTGGCTGGATGAGTACATCACCGGGAGGATGTAGAAAAATGTAGTGACCTACAAAGGTTTTCTCCTTTCCTTAGTAAGTCTCTTTCTGACCACAAAAGTGGTGAAGTTGAAGAGTGGGGCAGCTATTATACATAGGAGAGAAATGCAGTAAAATCAAGCAAGTGTTGAAATCCTATTATATTACCAAATAGTAGCAAATATAAATTTTGCACTCCTTCAAATACTGAAATTAGTTAACTTGAACTACTTGGGGTTTCACAAATTGGTGCTGTGTTCCTTAGCTACAGGAGAAAATAGTAAACACTCTGTAGAAGATCTCTATATGCCAGTCAAGTCAGAATCTAATAGTTTCATACTTAATTTGCAGAGTTCATGTTTAGGTCATTGGTACTGTGCAGACACAAGAATTGTTCTGGTATAGTCTTATAAGCAAAATTAAAAGGAAGCTTATTTGATGAGGGAAAACTATATGCTTGTGCTTGACTGAGATCACTTGAGTATGTGCTTTAGTAGTGACTGCCATTCCTGTTTCTGCACTTAATTGTAGCACCTTCTCCTCACTGATTATAATACTTAACAAGAGGTAGATGAGAGATCTTTGTTTCAGTAGTGTCCCTCCCATTCCCTGATTTCATAGAGAGTGGACTTCTGTGCTAGAAGCTGTCAGTCAAACATCTGACTTATAGATGTTATGCAGAGTGATGCTGCAAGAGACAGTATTGTGTAGGTGTTGAAGACCACTGAGCAGGCAGTTCTGGTGAAATCTCTTAGCTTGGACCTCTGACAGTGATTTTCCATTTTGTGGTGCAGCAGGTGTCCAGTTTTGCCCAAGTGCTGACTGATCCCATCAACTGGCTTTCGCTGTAGCGAATCTCTTAAGTTTCTTCTCTCGATTTCCATACCCCTGGCTCAAGTTTTTTGTTTCAGTTCACTTGTGCTAGCCAATTGCAGACTTGCTAAAGCTTGTCTCCTTGGTTTCCTGGAAAATATTTTGGGCTCTTTATATGTTGGATACTCATTCCAATTCATTTTGCTCACTTTTACTTGGTTTTGGCTGGGTGTTTGTAAATGAGTGTGAAGTGAAGTTGATGTATTTTAAAGCTTCTGATCAACTGCTTTTATTTTCAACAGATTTTAGTTTGATTTGTCTTCAGGGACCTCTCTAAGCATCCAGATGTTGTAATTTTTTCTTCAGTTTCAGCAGATGATTCAGCTTTGACTATTTCCATGGAAATTCTCCCATTCCTAACATGGTGATGCTCCTTTTTCTGACTATTTTAATTTAATAGATAGTTTCCCTATGATGAACTCAGTGATAGTATAGGCACGTGCTATGAATCTTTACTCTCCGAGTAGAACAGGGCAGCTTTATTTAGCATTTGCTCTGCCTTCATTTTTTGTTTCAGCTGAGGATTGTCACTTATCTTCCAAGAGAAACTGAAATGGGTCTTTGAGTTAGCTAATTTGAAAAAATTAACTCATTAGCAAGCATATCTCATCAATAGAGCTGATCATACTGAAACCCATTTGTACCTAATAGGACTGAGACTGCTTTTGGGGCTGCTGTGGTATTTGTTAACTGTCAAAACACGGAGCTCTTCACTGTTTTCACAGAGGCTGTGAGAATTAGAGCCCTCTCCAGGAGGTTCAAGCACATGCCTTACTGGAACGTTTCTGTGCTCTTCCTGCCTATTTCTGCACTCTGCTCCAGCTTGTCTTCAAGCTACCTTGCTGTTCTCTGTCAGCTGTACTGATATTGACTCGCAAAGACTGGGTTTAAAATCACTTATTCCTTCCTCTTCTGTAGCAAACTTATTAAAAGCAGGTCACTTCCCTAGACCTGTTCATCACATGTTGTTAATCTCCACTTCCAGTCTTACTGCAAGTCCATATCCACTGCTTTTGCAGGAATGTTTGACATCAGGCATGTTAATTTTATTAGACAGCTATATATGAACCCTCTGCTCCATCTTGGATCTGTTACCCACTGCTATGAATGGTCTCACAGAGGTGGTAGTACAGTATCTTTTTCTGTTACAGTCATTTGGATATTGGGACATTATGAAATAGTTTTGCCTGGGATTCTTTTCTGTTGCTGATTCCAAAAAGTTTTCTGAAGTAAAATTGACAAAAACTAAATTTAATTTCAAATTTTTTGCTTTGCTTTTATTTTCAGGTGTTAAGCTTACTCTTGACAAGTAGAGGAGCCTAGAAAGTTTATTTTACAGCCATATTCAGTAACACAGCCTTTGATCTAGAAGCAGATATTGGCTGACATCAAAAGTACTCTTGATCTCAGGAGGACTGAAATGCCAACAGTCTCATGATAGCAGTATTAAATACACATAAATGTATTGTGGAGAGATTAGTGCAAGTGTGACAGTTTTCTATCAGTGCAGTAGGAATGCTCAAAGGAACTAGTCTGGCACTTACAACTTGGAAATAAATTGGGCATGATTAAATAAATATTAATATAAATGACAGAATCAAAGAATGGTTTGGGTTGGAAGGGACCTTAACAGCTATCTTGTTCCAGCCCCCCTTTCAAGCGCAGAGACATCTTCCACTAGACCTGTTTGCTCCAAATCGCATCCAACCTGGCCTTGAACATTTCCAGGGATGAGGCATCCACAACTTCTCTGGGCAACTTGTTTCAGAGCGTTGCCACCTTCACAGTAAGGAATTTCTTCCTAATGCCTAACCTAAGCCTGCCTTCTTTCACTTTAAACCCATTACGTCTTGTCCTTATCCTTACATGCCCTTGAAAATAGTCTGTCTCCAGCATTCTTGTGCCCCTTTAGGTACTGGAAGGTGCTATAAAGTCTCCCCAGAACTTTCTCCTTGCCAGACTGAACAACCCAACTCTCTCAGCCTGTGTTCAGAGGAGAGGTGCTCCAGCCCTCTGATCATTTTCATGGCTCTCCTCTGGACCTGCTCCAACAGGTCCATGTCCTCCTTATACTAGAGGACACCAGAGCTGGATACAGCACTCCAGATGTGGTCTCAAGAGTGGAATAGAGGGGAGAATCCCCTCCCTCAACCTGCTGCCCATGCTTGTTTTGATGCAGCCCAGGATACAGCTGGCTTTCTGAGTTCTGAGCACACATTACCAGATCATGTTAAGCTTCCCATCTGCCAACATGGATCTACGGATGCATTTCATTAGGTCCCATGGACATGTGCATCTTCTTGTTCCTTGGATGGTCTTGAACCTGATCTTCTCCAACAGTGGACAGTTCTTCACTCTCCCCTGCTTTTGCCTTCTGTGACTTGGGTGGTGTGGCTGGAGCATGTGCCAGTGAAGACTGAGGTTAAAAATTTGAGTACCTCAGCCTTTTCCATATTCCAGGTAACCAGGTCTTCTGTTCCTTTTTGAAGAGGGCTCACATATGCCTCGTCTTCATTTTATCACCATTGTACCTATAGAGGTCCATCTGACCTATTTTCTCCTTGCACTGATTCACTTGTACTCAAGCCTGAAATTAGTGCTTAGGTTTTATACTATGATGACTGGAGAAAGCAGTTGTATTCCAAGCTAATATACAAGGATAAAGAATTTGACTGAGTTGTGTAACTGGGTACATAAAATTTGTTTGCAATGTCATTATTTGCAGAGGAGTAGATCTAGTCACTGTTTCCACTGTAGCTTAAGTACTAGCCAGTGGTGGCCAGTCTCTAAACATCAGCTCTTCCTCCCTCAGCTCTTTGTTGTTCCCATGTGAAGATCTTGCTCTGGCTTGTTATGGTTGAGTTGGCAGCTTTGTGTTTGTGACCCTGATTGTTTTGTGTTTAAGCTGGATCAGCTTTGCTGCTGCTGCTGAATGTGCTGCTTAAGGAATGCTGGAGCTATTATCACCTGAATGGCTGCAAGAAGCCAAAGATGCAGATTTGGATGCAGATTAAAGGCTTCCTAAATTCACAAATTTTATGTATATCGGGAACAGAAGAGTAAATTTATTTTCACCTTTGGGAGAGAAAACAACAGAGCGCTTGTACCACCAATATTGATTGTTTTAAACATGTAATGATTACTTTACATTTCTGGCTAAACTTACAACTTAAAAAAATTCAACTGTCAATATTTTATAGTGTTTAACAGCTTTATAGCTGCTGTATCATAAGTGAAAATATTTTTAAATAATGCAAGTTGCATATTTTTTATCTGGTCTCTATTATTTAGAATAGCTGAATAATATGTTGTATTGGATTCAATACAGCTTAAGAGTTTTCACTGAGGAAGAGTGTTTAGCATAACACACTTAGTGTTTAGCTGCCTGACCTGACCTTCAGACTGTATTGTATTTTTGCTGTAACAGTTAGTCGTCTTATGAAGTCATCAGCTTTGTATTTGAATAAAGCAAAACATAATACTATACACATTAATAGTACCATAATAGATGTGATTTGAATTCAACCTTTCAAGGATGGGAGTACATGAATGTTTTAAATTTTTATGCATGGAAAAATCAGCAGAAGAATTAAAAATAGCTCAAAAAACATACCAGACTTGGCCATAGACTTAAGCAGTGTTTGACCACTATGGCCTGTTAAGCCCTTTATCTCCAGTGCTGCTAGGTCTTATTTTCTTTTCTACCAAACACTGACATGGTTTTACACCTTCACATAACCAGAAAGTGTGTGCTTTGGAGAAACAGTGCATCTGCAAATTACAGTCTTGGCATCAGTTATCAAACGTAGTCCACTTTTAAAGATATTTTTTAAAAACAATTTTGGGAGGAGATATAAAGACACTGAAACTTGGAGAAGTTAGGAACCTGTAGCATTCCATGAAGACAGAATACAGTGCTGCCAGGAGGCAATAAATATTAATAGACTGGGAAAGTGCCTGAAACCAGAAGGTGGAAGTTGAACAAGATCCCCTGCTCACAATACATTTAGAGGAAAGTAGAGGTTGCTGGAGTTGCTGTTTGTGATAACCAGGTGTAGTTCCTGTTTGTACTGTGTAAGCCTTATGACTTGCTCATACTGCTTTTGTACTGCTGTGGAGAACCTAAATTCCAGTAGCTGTGTCTCTCGAGTGTATAAAGTCACTTAAATCTAGCACTGCTTCCCTTGCTCCTGTGGTAGTTTCCTTGTTTCTGTTCTCTGTGCTGGCTGTAGAGTTTGTGCTACTGGGGATCTGATGTTGCTGGAAGCAGGATTGATGGAAATTAGTTGACCAGCTTAGTGAGTGGCCACCTAAGCACACCAGCATGACAGAAGAGCAGGAGATGTGGAGTATGAGAAGGTGACAATCTAGTTTAATACCAGTGCAAGGGGCTTAGCTTCCATGGCTGCTGCCACAGCCTGTGAGTGTGAGCTGCCCTCTAAGTCTCTTTAGCAAGTACAGGGCACGTTTGCAGCATTGGGTCTGTAAGACATGGGAAAGAAGCTGGATAAGTGTCGTCTTCCTTTTTTTTTTTACTTTCTTCTCCTGTGAGAGTCTTGACTAGAGCAGCAAGGGGGGTATAGGTAAGACAAGCATCTCTGGATCTTCCAAATATGTTGTAGTCCAGGCTAGCTACAGGCCATGCATCTGAACCATTCTCTGCAAATTCAAAAAGTATGGCTCCTGATTGCCAGCATGGTCTCTCCTAGTGCTTTGAACTTAAGAAAACATTGAATAGCTTCTAGATTCCAGTTTGGTGTTAAGATGAATTCTTGGCTTTTTCCTTGACTCCAATGGTTTGCGCCATTTGGGGGAAAGTCTTTGCCTCAGAATGAGTTAAATTAATGCCACTTTTGCTGATTGTTGAAGGCACATAATTTGTCTTTAGTAGGTCTGTCAACTGTCTTTATCCCGAGCTACTAGCTAGAATGCTAAATGTGTGCTCAAGCTATTTCTATCTGGAAGGGCTGTGGAACCGCATTAGAAAGGACTTGTTTGTAGGCAGAGCCTGTAGGTATCCAGCAAAAGGAGTGCATGGAATAGCCTAATTTATCTGAAACGTGATAGTTGTCTTTCAAATTGGAATCTAAAAAAATAAATCTGAGAGATACTAATGGTCCCAGAAGCTTGTGGGAAACTTTGGGACACTGCAAATGGATCTTGGGAACACTGTTGCTGCCTGAATGTTAAAAACTAGTATTCATAGGAGAAAAATGCTCTATTCCACTGTGAAGAACTTGTGGCTATTAGATGACTACTTTTTTTGCCAAGTGGCTGATTGTTAAAACAGAAGAACCTTCTGCCAAAGAAAAAAAAGAAATTGGGTTCTTTCCATAGCCAGAATTGGGTTGCCCCAATTTATTTAGCAGAAAACACTTTAATTATTACCTCACGCTTACTTCAGAAGAAATAGTTTTAATAATCCTGCACTTCTGACCCATTGCTAAAATTACTTGGGAAAAGAACTGTTTCATTTGCTGGCCATCCTTAATGAGCTTTTCACCTGAGGTCATCTTGGTAGTTGTGCAGTAATTGGACTTGACAGAAGAACTGAGACTGAGCTGATGCACTGTTTCTGTAAATCAGCATTGCTCAGACCTTTGGAACTGCACTTCTCATGGAAATGCAGTTTTCTGTCTTTGCAGGGGCAAGCATCTTTATTGTTTCAAAAATAAATGTCAGATGAAATACTAAGAACAGCATTCACTCCGAGATGTCTGTGCTCTTGCAGTTTGAGTTTCCTGGTGACTGATTTCAGTGAGTGGATTTACATACTTCCTTTGAAACCGAACAGTCCTTATGTGTGATCTTTAGAGTTCAGGGGGATGCAGTTGTCTGCTGAAGTCAGCTTGCATGCAAACAGAATAATCTCATGCAAAAAATTCTGTTAGGATTTAGCAGGGTAAGGCTTAGTGTAACTGTGAAGATGACCCTAAAGAATTGTTTCAATCAACTGTGTTTCTTATTCTTGGGGGACAAACTCCTCTTTTAAGCTGAATTGCAGCTAGTCCCAGTGAATGAAAGCTGCCAGATTTGCTGCTAACTTAAGGTTTTCCTTTCTTGAGCCCAAGAGGGACTCGCGTGACAAAGTTAAACACAATGCAAGCCCTTAACTATTTAAGTAAAAATGGATCCTGCAGTGGAAAGTTTCAGACTTCCTTTACTAATGTTTGATGTATTCTGAAGAATTTTGAGCTTTTTTGAGGATGGGTTGGGGTTTGGGTTATTTAGTTGTTTTGTTGTTTGTTTGTTTAATGCTGTTTCTCAGATTCCTGACCAGAACTTTTTAAAACTATCCATTAGGAGTCCGGGGAATTCCCCCATCTAGAGGGGTCAGTTTCTCTAACCTGTACCTCAACCCATAGAGTGTATTTGTATTTCAGAACAGTTCTCATCCTCTTCTCTCATCTGTACCATTGGAGTGATGTTCCAAGTGCCTCCAGCCCATGTTTACTGCCTGTTCACTGCTCACTTTAGGCCAGTGCGTGCCATGTGGGTTAGAGGTCAATATCTATAGTAAGGCATCTGTTCTTACTAGTGGTAGTAATGATAATATGTAACCTAATAGTCATAGGTAGCTCTGAGAAGTGCCCTACTACTTCAGGAATGGTAAAGGACAAAGCAGGTGTGTTCAAACATTCACCCCTTTGTTAAAAGCAAATGGAGGGTCTGTCTGGGGTTGCATAGCCCAGTGCTGCATGTACTGTATGGTTCAGAGATGTGTGCTTTTTCTTGCCCTTCTGTCAGTGGCTGCATTGATACATGGTCTTCCTTTTCTGCAGTGAATCAGGCATGTGAAAAACAAATCATCTGAGTGCTTGTTGAACAAAGTTTGGTTTAAATATGAACTGGTGTAAAATTTATTAGTGTTGAGGGACAGACATTATTCTCATAAATTGCTTTAGAAATTAAGTAAAGATTATTTCCAAAACAATTTATACATTCAGATGTGTTCCTGAATAAGCTTAGAAAATTTTAAGGGCAGAATATTGTTTTTACAGTTATCATGTTGGGATTTTTATAGTATTAGGTACAAATATATGTGCTAATAGGACAGGTAAATTTATAACCAGTCTCATGTTTCAACTGTTGCTTTCTAGTACCTTGTTCTTTACCTTACTGTTTGTTTCCCTTTTCAGTGACTTTGCTCCTATGTAGTAGCTCCTTTGACAGATTCCCTCCTACTTGAAGTAGCTTGTTCACTTGTTACTACTTACTCCTTAATAAGGTTTCCTTCACGTTATTCGTTGCAATGGAAATGGAGTGAGCACTGTATATTCTGTACACTGGCCTACGTAGAAAAGAAAGATTTTTCTTTCAATTCTATTAATTGTTGCTAGTGTGTCTTACCTATATGTGACCAGTGCAAAAATATGCATCAGGAGAGCCATCTTTGTCATCACAAATGTTGAGATTACTGTGCTAAACATTTTGTTATTCAGCTTAAGTCCAAGAGCTCAGTAATGAGATACAGATCTCTAAACAACGAAGTTTAGTTTTTAAATATCCTTGAAACTGAGAGAAAAATGATGATGTATAAAAAATAAAATTGCAGTGTAAGCATGCAGCTCTGAACTGTGTGGGGACCTCTCATGGGCATAAGCACAGCTGTAATTTTGTGGCTGTGGTGGGTTGAGACAGGAATGTATAATTCTAGAATAGGATTTTTTTTTCTTTAGGTTGCTATCTTTGTACCAAACCAGAGGTACAAATGAAATTAACAAAGTGCCGTTGGAGACTTCAAGTCATCAACATTGTGGTACCATCTGTCTTAACTCAGTGACCCCAAGTACCATGTTTTCAGCCCTGCCACAATACATCTCCTCTCATTTATTTCAAATTTGCTCCATCTTCCTTCAGGACTTTTTAACTATCCCCTGTCTCTTCTTCCAAAGACATGTACCCTGTGAAAGAGTAAATCTTAATGTAGCAGTAAGTACAAAGAAACTTCTGCCTGGTGGACGCTTCCCTTCCGCTTCCCTGTCAGAGGAGGTGCTCCCTGTCCTGGCACCCTCTGCCTTGCTGGATACCGAAGCCAGCAGGGTGGCCTAGAGCAGCCAGCCACTGCTTCCTGCCTTCCCTGCCACTCAGAGAATGGTGCTTTGCTGCCCTCATCCTGTGCTGAGTAGCTGAGTACCAGCACTGTCACAGCTTGTTTCTGCTCCTCTGCGTGGTCTCTCAGGAGGGTCCATGTGCAAGGTGATACAGGTGAAAATCCCACCTTTGTTACAGTTTATAGACTTCTGTGAATCTGCTGCAAACAATGGTGACTCAAATTCGAACTTGCAACGTTAAAATATGTTACACAGATAACCAGAGGAGGTTCTAGTTGGGCTGAACTATCTTTCCAGCTGTTCATTCAGGCATGCCAGCAGACATGAATGCTTCATGTGCCTTTAAAAGGCAAATGACTGTATAATTGGAATCTTGAACCACTATTAAAATTTTTGTACTTTTAGTTAGAATGCAACTGTGTTTTCAACCTTGATCTGTAGGGCACTTCCGTTTTTACTCTCACTGGGAGTCATAGAACCCTTTTATTGCAGATTTCGCCATATGTACTATTCCTTTGGCATCAAAGGGCCACTGTAACAACATCATTGATTTTTGCCTTTGTTTCCTAGGCTGTGAAGATATTATTGCTGAAAGCATCTCACTAGACACCTTAATTGCCATTCTGAAGTGGAGCTCTCAGCCGTATGGTTCCAAGTGGGTACATCGTCAAGCGCTACATTTCCTCTGTGAGGAGTTTACCCAGGTCATGACTTCAGAGGTTTTCTATGAACTCAGCAAGGACCACCTGCTCACAGCTATCCAGTCTGACTATTTACAGGTAACCCACAGTGCAGAATACAGCTGGTCCTGCTTGAAGCAGGATATGTTATATCGTTCCTAGAAACGCGTGGGAGTAGCTGATTTTAAGTTGTAGGCGAGAGTGGGTTTCTACACACTACATATTCCTTTTATAATATGTAAAAAGTGAAATTGAAGTAGTGATTAAGAAAACTCTTTTGCTCTTGGCTTGTAACACAACCCAAATGTGCTATATGCTAATGCTTAGAAGTCTAATAATAGTTTAGAAGTGGATGCAAATTATTCTAAACAAAGCATTTCTGAACCCAAGATTTGCCTTGCATGTTTAAGAGTTTTTATAAATTATGTGGTAGTAGTAATTTTGCTGTAACAACATGCATACAGATTTGAGTCAGTGGGAGCTAATAAACTAGTACTCATTCAGAAGACTGCATTCATTTTTCTGGAGAGACATAAAAATGCCTTTCCTGACATGTATTGCAGAATTTTTTTGTGACCTTCCTTCAGTGATTGTGTGTTTTTAGGGAGAGAACCATTCTGGATTTTGCTGCCATTTCTCTACAGGCAAGATATGTTTAAAATTACGACCTTATGGCTTAGAAATGACTGAATTTTTTTTAGTTGTATCCATTCAATCTTATCTTTTTTAAAGGATAAATTCTTAGATATTATTTAAAGTGTTCCTTTAAAGAAGTTTTGTTTACTTTGAACATTTAAAAAATTATAGTTAATAGTACTGTTGATCTTCTGTGAGAGTGTATATTATGACTAAATTTCCTACCCTAATAGTTAAGAAATTGCATAGATAAATTTTAATTTTTCAGTACATGATTTTTTCCTTGAGAATGTTGAGTGGTTAGCATATATATAGGTATGAGCAAAGCCAAGTTGTTTGATTTATAGTATTGCTGAAAATCTTTGTCTTCACATGGGTTATAATTTAGTGGGGTTGATTATTTTCAAAGCTTTCCAGGCTGTGTAGATGCTGAATTTGCAATGTTAAAATAAAGATCCGAATACCCAGAGGTAAATTCCCCTCTTAATTAAATTCAGTAATTCAGATTTAATACCTTTAAGTTTCCATACTAAATAAAATTTCTCCTCCTGTAGGAAACTCCTTTTCCTCTTCCTGGGGATTCAATAAGTGACATAAATCTAAAAATTTGGTGGTGATATACCAGTAGTACTACCTGAAAATATTAGGAGGAAGTGGTATGCAGATCATAAAGAGCAAATACTTTGTGCCTTTGTACAGCTGTGTTTCTTTAGAGCTGTAAAAGACCTGTGTATGTGATTTTTTGTGTGTGACATTCAACTAAGCATATTCAAATTGCTGACTCTTCTCTCTACCAGGCAAGTGAACAAGATATTCTTAAATACCTGATTAAATGGGGAGAACACCAGTTGATGAAGAGAATAGCAGATCGAGGTGAGGATCCTTTCACCCACACAGTATTAAACCAAATTATTCAAAATTTATGGAGGTTCTATTTTGTGGGTAATCTGTAACTTAAGGAAACTTAATCTACTTTGTTCATAGTATAGTCAAAACTGAACAAATCACTTGTTTTTTTAAAGTTTTTGTTCTCTAAAAAATGAGAACACAGGCATTCTGATGGAGATGGGATTGCTTAGCCTCAAGAGGGAAAGGCTTAGAGGGGATATTAGGAAAGTCTATAAATACCTAATGGCAGGAAGCAAAGAAAATAGAGCTGCACTCTTCTCTTGGCACCTGGAACAAGACAAGAGGCAATGAGGCATTAATTGAAATACAAGAAATTCTGTTTAAAAAGATGAAACTGTGAAGATGGTCAGACACTGGAACAGGTTGCCCAGATACTATGGGATCTTCATCCTTAGAGGTATTCAAATCCCAGCTGGATGCAGTAAAGGACAATGTGCTGTACCCTGCCTGGGGAGGTGTGGGAAGAGGGGGGTGGTGGGGACTGGACCAAAATTCTAGAGGTCCTTTCAACCTCTGTGACTGTGTCCGGTTGTTTTCTTGTTCTCAGAATTACTGTTCTTGTAACTAATTCACCAAATAAAACCTCCCTGCAGTAGCTTTTACTTTTCTGTGCTTGTGCGCATTTCTCACAGTAATCTTGGTTTACTTAGTGTCAGCCTTTCACTGAGTTTGGTGTTGTCTTCCACAAAAATCTACAGTGATGAGAAACAAGCCAAAAAATGGCATCAATGTTTTCTCTAAAGTAGACGCAGAGATGTTTTTATGAGCCTAGATGCACACTGTTGCTATGGTGATAACTTCAAGGGCAATCTCACAGTTGGGAAGTAGGTTAAACATATACTTCCCAAATAACAAATGCAAGTACCTTGTAGTTCATCTGGACTACAATCACTTAGTACAAGAGGAAACAGAAGGGGAAGGACCTGACTGTGTAAAGTATGACTGCTGTCTTTGGAGGGCTGGCCATGTTTTTGAAATCCACTGTTATTGCTTGCAATACAGCTGCTTTGTCATGGATGTGTTTTATGAAATATAACAAAAAGTCAGTTAAAAGATGTGCTTCTGGTGATCTGAGCAAGTATTAACCTATTTTCAAAACAAAATTTTCTAAGTGTTTGTTTTAGGGCATTGGAACATAATGGAGCCAGTTAAACATTAACAGACCTGAACTGGGGCAGAAGCTGCTCATTTAGAATAACTGCACAGCTTCCTGGTCTGTGGCATTTGTTAAGTAAACAGCTGACTTCTCTTTCCTGGGATCATCGGATAACGTGATATGCAAAAGCAGAAATAAGAGCTGTGCCAAGTTCTGTCAGATTAGGGCCAAATTTAGTCAGGTAACTTTGTTTAAATTCCTCAGTGACACTTCTTATTTTGCAGCTCTGAATATTTGGTGGTGTCACTCAAATGCCACAAAGCATTAGAGAGTGTAATGAGCTGTGTCCAAAACTGGAGCTGCCTGAACCAAAGGAGGATGGATATGTTTGACAGGTTTCCTAAGAATGCAGCTAGTCAAATTCAGATTGGATACAATACCTAAAATACACAGGAAGGCAGTTAACTCCGGAGGGAGAGTGACCCGCACGTGTCATACGTTACATCTTGCCATCTTTAGGAAGGTACCCTCTCCTGGCACAAATTGGTATCCTGTGACTGTGAGAGCAATTTAAATGGGCTTGGCACACTTGTTACTAAGGTGGATTACACGAGGAGGCTAGAATAAGGTATCCCAGTGGACTCTTCAGGCCTTAATTTGTAGAAAATAAGTCTTTGAAAACTGCTGGGGGAAAGTAGAGGAGCTGCAGGAGGGAGTCCTTGGGGGAACTGCTAGCAGGGAGGTACAAATGTTTTCATAGCATAGCTCTTGATAGAGCTTTACAAGCTTTACCTCAAACACTCTATTTTTATTTTCTACCTGGCTGAGACTTTGAAACTGGCAGCTGTGCAAATGGCCCATGCTCGTATAAACTGAACTTGTCTCTCTGGATGCTTCTAATCAGATTTAAGGCATAAAATAGAATCACAGAGTCATTTAGGTTGGAAAAGACCTCCAAGATCAGAGTCCAACCTTTGACTGATCACCACTTTATCAACTAGACCATAGCACTAAGTGCCAAGTACAGCTGTTAATTTTCTGGTACAGTGTTGATGAGTTCTGTTGACTTAAAGTAAGAAAGAAAATTCTCTTTCTATAACTTCCTGTAAGCCCTTTAATACCCGCTATCCTATTTAAACTTTTTTGATGTAAACGTAGCATTTCTTGTTCCTTCCCACAGAGCCTAATTTACTCAGTGGTACTGCTCACAGTGTGAATAAAAGAGGTGTGAAGAGGAGAGATCTTGACATTGAGGAGCTGAGGGAGATCCTGTCTCCACTTTTACCTTTTGTCCGCATTGAGCACATCTTACCCATGAACAGTGAAGTACTGAGCGATGCAGTAAGTCATTAGTCTCATACAAATACCATCTCTGGGTTCTTTGTATTTCAGATGCTACAGTGTTCAAGTGTGGGGTTTTTTTTTTTTGCTTTAATGGGTTTTGGTTTTGTTTGTTTGTTTTAAGGATTAACTTCTAAAATGGTATCATTGATAGTGATACACACAAGTCTTTTTCTAGTTAAATTTTCTGTTCTTGAAATCTGTCAGAAGGCTAAAGAAAAATCCGTGGTGTAAGGATTCAGTGTAAAAATGCATCTATTGCAAGTTTTTAACATACTTATATTTAAAAACCCATAAAACTCTTTCTTGATTCTTAAAGATGAAGAGAGGCCTGATTAGTACTCCTCCTTCAGACATGCTACCAACATCAGAAGGTGGAAAGTCAAATGCCTGGCTGCGGCAAAAAAATGCTGGAATATATGTGCGGCCAAGACTGTTCTCGCCGTATGTGGAGGAGGCTAAGGTAATAGTTATCAGCAACACTTGACTGTTGTCCAGTTGGAGTCATTGGGGGTGCTGTAAACAGGGAAGGATTTTAGTATGTTTTGTGTCTCTTTATGTGTACTGGCCTAAAATACTAACATTTTCAATTTAACAAGACTTACAAGATTGATCATCAGGCTCAAGTCTCTAGAACTGGTCAGAAAAATTTCAACAAAATTTTTTTTTGTCGAAATTGAAATGTTTGCGAGACAGATCTTGATGAAATTCCACCGGAAACAAAGCAGCGTTCTGAGGGAAACCTCCCTGGTTTCCAGCCAGTTTGCCGGCCCAGCTCCTCGGCAGCCCTCCTGGCAGGCGGATGGCAAGGTGAGAGCCTGAGAGTCCTAGTTTGCAGCTAGTCAGCAACTTTGGTGCCAGGTCTTTCAGGCTCCCCAGCTCCCACCAGAGCTGGGTGGAGAACTGCTATTCCACTCGGCAGAGCACTCTTGATATTTCGTCATCTTGTTTGAATCAGAACGTACCCAAAAGTCTTGTGATCCTCCGCAAAATGGAATAAATGTCCTGTGTCCAGTCTGAGTGAAGTCCTTTGTGCCCCTCTCAGGCGATAGATTCCCTATTTAATTTCTTGCATGAGCACTGTCAAACTGAAGATCTTGTAGCATCTCTGGTGGTGGTGTTTGTTGACAAGGTGGAGGCGGTGCTGTGTGGGGCAGGAATGTGCCACCGTTTAACAGAATGGGAGCCTTTTGTGTTGAGTAATGCCTTCACTTAAGGCAGCTCTGATTTGAGAGCTCTAGCAGTGCAGGTGACTGCAGAACAAGAGGGTTAGGTGAAGCTGTGTACATACATGTCACTTACACACTGACCACTGCTCTGGTGAATTCAGAGCTTTTGCCCTGTGCCTAAAAATGAAAATGTTTTCTGAGGATATGACTTGTTGACACCCTATTTGAGGGGAGGGAAGAAATAAAACTGCTTTGCATTTTGAGCACCAGGTGGCACTAAAACAGCAATGGAAGACTAGCCAGTTAAAATGTTATCTTTGTGTCTTCGATTGATAAAACTAACAAATATGTATTAAAGAACGTGTGGAAAAAACTTGGACTCTTAAGTTTTCAGGTATATGGTATAGGAGTGCTTTAGTAGTTATCTAAAGTAAAAGATGCTTTCTAACACACCCTCCACTTCCCACCCCCTGTCAGGGTTCCTGCTTGTTTCTGTTAGTTTCATTTTATGTTGTTAATGTTTTTAAAAGCAGATTTGGCTGTTTAACCTTAGAGGGAAGACTTTCATAGTTAGCCTCTGGTAACTTTACTCCTCCTATTAATTACTGTGCAAACACTTAGTCCCCTGTTAGCTCCCCATATTTTGAAATAAATATGTTCAACATTAAATCAGAATCTTAAAAGTGTAGGCATAAATCCTTTTCTATTCTTTAAGATGTCTGAGGGAAACATGTTTCATTTTCAGACTTGTGCCTTCCACTCAGTGGCACAGAGAGTTGAGACCCACAGGCAGTAATTGCCTGAAAAAAAGTCCAGAGGGTCTGGCCTTGAGAGTGTCTCTTCTAATCTGACAGCAATAAATAAAGCAATCTTCCCAAAGTTTGCTGCCTGCTTTTAGGTCTGAAACTCGACTGTGACTGGAAAATGGAATAGAAAATGCTGAGGAAAAGTCAAATACTGTTTGACCTGAGAAAGTTACTATGGTGTAGCCATTGCTAGACTTGTGTCCTCAGGACTGTGCTTGCAGCAGGTCGTTATGGGTGGCTGTGTGTGTGCAGTGCCTTCATGAGGGCTGTGATGGCTCTCGTTGCAGTCAGTGCTGGATGAGATGATGGTGGAACAAACCGACCTCGTTCGCTTGCGGATGGTCCGAATGTCCAATGTGCCTGACACCCTTTACATGGTGAACAACGCGGTGCCGCAGTGCTGTCATATGATCACCCACCAGCAAGTCAGCACTAACCAGACCAGTCCCCCATCAGTCATAGCCAACGAGATCCCAGGTAAGGCCACTGATCACTTCCAGTGCCAGCTGACCTTGTGTGAGTATGTGGGAGCTTGGGCCTGGGGGAAGTGAAGGTCAGTTATTGAATGTTATGATTTCCTCAGAGACTAGTACTGCATCAGTGGTAGTGCTTTTCCTTTGGTCTGTTCTGAAGACATTACCTGGTCTTGGATGACATAGTAACTAGTTAGAAAACACTGGAAAACATTGAACTGGTTAAACACTGTAGAACAGTTGCTGGAGCCTGACTCTTTGTTCTCAGAGTTTTTTCTATAGGGTTTTCAGTTTTCTACCACCACTTGTCAAAGATAAGCAAGATCCAGGAGGCTGCAAAATGGCAAAATACTGATTTCTTTTGAAAATTAAAAGCCAAGGAGCATAACTTATTTTTCTGGCATACAAAGTTAAACTGATTTTGCTATATCAGAAGTAGGCAGTCAAAACACACTTTTCAGTTTACCAAATCCACTTTATATTTGAAGTCAAAACGACTTCATTCCTTGTATGGTAGAGTACATTTTTATAGGCAGGTAGATATGGCCTCTCTTGACTTTAGGATATGTAGTGTGACATTCCCCATAGGCAAGGCAGGAAAATGTATACTAAATATACTTTTTCATTTATGCATTTCATCTTTAAGTGACAAAAAGAATAATTGACACTGGATACTGGAATAATATGTCTAGTGGGATTCCCAAAGCATTTAGCTCTTCCTTGCTTACCCCTGTGCCATTAATACTCAGTGTGCAGAGAGAATACACTGGCAAAACTTGCAGCTGATGACAAGTTGGAAGGGTCAGTGGATGTTTTGGAGGGCAGGATTAGATAGCTAAATGAACAAGATTTAATTTAAATTCAGTGAAGAAAGTGGGAAACATTGTGCTTATGTAGGTGTAGCCAGCTGTGTGCATGTGGGATGGCTGAGGGAAGTTCTGTGGAGAACAGCCTGGAACTCAACATTATACAATTCCATAAAGATCAATTGTCATGCTGAAATACAAAACCAAATATGCCACAAAACATGAGGTCATTTGGTCTTGGATGGAGCATCATGTGTAGCCTTTTAAATGGCCAGCCTGGGTCAGCTTAAGGATTTGTCTGTCTAGCCTAATATTCTTATTCTAGCAGTCACTGGAAATGAGTGCTTAGGAAGGCACATAAATTAATTCCCTGTAAAATTCTGTGTGCTTTTCAACAATGTGCAGCTTGGAGATGTCCTGTGGTGAATGGTGTTTCTGTGTAGTTAGTAATTTTAAATGCATTAATCCATGAGTTTATGCAGTCTCTTGTTAAACTTGCATAAATTCAGCATCAGTTTTTAGATCAAAGTATCACATTTGAATAGATAGGGTGTTTGGGAGTCTCTAGAAAAGCAATAAAGATTACATGTCACCAAGAAAAAGGTCATCTTCCTCCCTCCACCACTGCTGGTTGCCTGTTTTATGAACTTCTATGTATCAATAAGGTCTCCCTTCAGTCAACTATGTTGAAAGGAAGTAGAAAAACTATTCCTACAGATGGTAGAGCCAGAACAAGAATAATGGATTGAAATTGCTGCACGGGAATTTGAGGTGTTATGAAGATGTGAAACACTGCTTAGTTATAAGTTTCCCAGAAAGTTTTGTGGAAGGGTTTTGATCTGTTTTCTTGTGATTTGGGAAGAGACTTGATAAAGCCTAAAGAGAGCTTGTGAAAACTTCTGTTTAATAAATTTGATAAAAGCACTAATTGTTTGTTTAGAAACAACTGTGGCATCTCAGCAGTTCATTACAGTACTTGGGCTTCCCCCAGCTCTACAGAAAAGCATAAATATACTCACTGTAAATTGAATATAAAATATTCCATTATAAGATATGACTTTGATAACACTTTGCTCAATCTTAGTTTCCAAAGAAGTTGAGGAAGGCAACAGGTCCTCCAAGGTCTCCAATGTTTTGCAAAAGTTCTCATGTTCTGAAAAAAACTCTCTGTTGGCGAGCATGAGACATCTTTGCCAATCTGAAGCTTCACTGCAGTTTGGTTCTGCACAATTTAATAGGTAGGAATTATTGCCAGTCCTTTAATTTGAGCATAGATATGAGCTCTGGCCTGGCCAATAGTTGGAGCACAGGAATTGTGTCCTGGTAACTGTCTGCTTTGCTTAGTTCTGTAATCAAGCAAAAGAATTGATTGTTTTGCCAATGCTTCTTTGCTAGAATGGGCAGATAGAGCCCAGGTAATTTGAGGAGATTAAAGCCTGTCCCAAACCTATAACTTGTACAAGCATACATCCTAAAGCATACACGGAGCACAGGAACTGCCAGGGGGAGAGCTGGGCAGCACTGCCTCTGTGCCCCTTGGGCTGGGCTCAGAACAGGGGGTTCTTTACAGCTCAGCTGTTTCTCCATCTGTCCCTGGCACCTCCTTGTACCCACTGCCTGAGGACTATATTTACGTAAATGCTGCTGGCAGCACGTTTTAGTGCTTCTTCCTGCAGCACTATTGTAAAATGAGTTCAGCCTGTGCTGAAGCCTGTTCTAATTGGAGGCCAGGTTCTGCAAGAGGTTGGGTTTCCTTACGTGTTTTCCAGTTTCAGTTTGAATTAGAGATTCTGCAACTGAGAGGATTGTATCTTTTATATGTATATGTATAGTCTTTCTTTCATGTGTTTCACATGAATAATAGTAAAAAAACCCAGAAACAAACTTGAGTTTTAGAAGACAGCAATTTATAATGAAAAACTTTGGAACTTTGATCATTTTTATGTCTACTAGTTTGGAGAACTGCTCTTAAATCCTCTTTTTTCAATATTAGCAGAATACTGGATGTAGCGAAACATTTGGCTGCTAAACCAAGATTTTTCAGAATTTAAGTGTGTAGAGGGTAGCATGGAGGACTTATTTCCAAGCCTTCAGGACTGGTTGGAATGGGGTTCCTTTCCTTTCCCAGTACAGCAACTCCATTGAAGGGGGAGAATATTTTGCACTACTTACTCTTATCCTTCATGTACCAATGTAAACTTTGTGAAATAAGGACCAGTTGTAGTTTTGTGTAGTGTTGGATTTTGTCCTTCTCAATGGTGCAAGTGTCTTTTTACAGTCTTCTTGCTGCATGATCTGTTTAATTTTTAAGAGCCTTCGTTACAAACATCTGGTCATGGCAATATAAGCACTTGTGAAGCTGGTAAAGGATCAGATGCCAGGACTTGTGCATCTGGATTTATCTTCTCTATGATACACACATTTTCATGAGGACAGAAACACCGCAGAGAAATATTATTGTCAAACACCACTAAGAAGTGGCATGAGAGTTTTTAAAAAACTTTTCTAAAAGAAAATCGTGTATAATTTGAGGTATTTATCCTGTTGCAAAGCTATCCCAATATAAAACAACATAATTTTGCACAAAAAACAGGTTTTTGTTGGCTTATAGTTTGTGTAATTTTGCAAAATGCCCTTTCTCTAGTTACATGCTGGTGTTATGGTCTTGTGATTATATAATTGCATGAGAAGTGTGAAGTGTGTGCCAAGAAAAAAATCAATGAATTCTTGGCCTGTGCAATTCATGAGGGAACATTCAGTTGTTATTTAAGATATCCTGTCCCCACCTCAAATCATGGAATTCCTGCATCACAAGAGGTGTACAACAAAAGGCTCTATTTGTGGCTCATTCTAGCAGAAGCTGGAGAAGCCATGTATGCTTTCACCATTTGTATGGTGTGTTCTATCACATGCAGCTTAGTGATGCTCCATGGAGCATATGTAAGTTGAACAGTTCTTGAAAGAATGCTTCTTAAAAAAAACAAAACAAAACAACCTTACTGTCTGCCAGTTCAAAAAGGAATCAATTATCCCTATCCCATTCTCTGTTATCCCTCCAGTTCCTAATCTCCTCGTTGTAAAAGAGATGATCAAGCGGCTGCAGGAGCTGCGTCACACTGAGCAGGTGCAGAGAGCGTACGCCCTGAATTGTGGGGAAGGTGCCACAGTCAGTTATGAGATTCAGATCCGTGTGCTGCGGGAATTTGGACTTCCTGATGCTGCTGCTGAACTTTTGCAGGTATGGAAAATTGCTGTATAATTTGACTTGATTGTGTAGTCTGCAATAGGTGCACTTTCTGTGTGCACATGCAGGTGCACAAGTGCTTTGAAATGTGTAACTGTACAGGTGCAAACAACAGTTGCATTTGACATAGGTGATTTTATAAATGTGGAAGTGCAAAGTATAAATAATTTTCACAAGAGTTGCTACTACTCAGGGGGCTCTTACTGACACAGATTTTGAGGACAAAAAAAAAAAAATCTGCCAAAGAGGGAGTTGTTGAGAACAGTAGAATCATAACTCGAAACCTGGATTATTTATTTGTGAATTGGAGAGGAGAAATGGGGGTAACTAATACTGTAGACCTACACAGTACATATCAGGACTGGGAAAAGTGGAAATCCCACTTGTGTTTATCTATTGCTGTTAAAGCAAATGCTTTTGTTGGTCAACTTAGATAGTGAATCTGATGCTGCTTGACTTACTTTTAAAAAAAACATATATATATTTTGTATTAGCTGTAGTTGCCTTGAGTGTTGGTGAGGTTGTAGGTGGCATAACCATGCATTTGCAGTACTAGCACATTTCTAGTTCCAAAGAGTGTTAGTTTAAAAGATTTTTCTAAATTACTTTCTACTTTTTCTTGTTACATGCTGGGTTTCTTCCTTTGCAGAATCCTCACAAATTCTTTCCTGATGAGCGATTTGGGGATGAAAGCCCACTCCTGACAATGAGACAGTCAGGACGATGTCGAGTTAACAGCACTCCCACTGCAGAAACCATGTTTACAGAACTGGACTCTTTTGTGGCCTTCCATCCACCATTGCCCCCTCCTCCACCTCCATACCACCCACCAGCAACTCCTATTCATAATCAGTTCAAAGTGGGCTGGAAACAAAGGGTGCCAAGTCAACATCCCTCACGTTCCTTCTCTTACCCGTGCAATCACTCCCTGTTCCACTCCCGGGCCGCCCCCAAGGCTGTGCCGCCTGTGTACGTGCCCGGGGTTAAGGCAGCACCTCCAGACTGCACCAACACCGCGGGCCTGGGCCGGCAAACAGTGGCGGCGGCGGCAGCAGTGATGGCAGCTGAGAAACAAGTAGTAAGTATTGTGGTTTCTCTTCTCTCTCTCTCTGGCCACTCAACGTACCTTAGAGAAGGAGCTGGAGGGAAGTCTTAGGATGAAGTTGGCTTTGTTAAATAAAAGAGGATCTTTGTTGGTTAGGAGAAGATTTTTCTACCAAACTGGCTGTCAGCACCCCAATCTCAGAGAATGAACATTCCAGTGGCAAGTGGCATTCATGAACCTTCTGAAATTATAGAATACCCTGATTTGTAAGGAACTCCCAAGGATCATCAAATTCCAACTCCTGACCTTGCACAGGACAGCCCCCAGAATCACACCATGTGCCTGAGAGCGTTGTCCAAATGCTTCCTGAATTCTGCCAGCTTGCTGCCACAGCCACTTCCCTGGGAAGCCTGTTCCATCACCCAGCCACCCTCTAGGTGAAGAACCTTTTCCTAATACCCAGCCTAAACCTCCCCTGTCTCAGCTTCATGCTGTTTCCTCGGGTCCTGTCACTGGTCACCACAGAGAAGAGATCAGTGCCTGCCCCTCCTTTTCCCCCAGGAAGTTGTAACTGCAGTGAGGTCTCCCCTCAGTCTCCTTCTCTTCAGGCTGAACAGACCAACAGACAGCTGCTCCCCATGTGGCAAATGTAGTCTGCTCTACACTAAAACACAGCATAAGCCAACTTCAGTAGTGGAGTGCAAGCTATAATTCACAGGTAGAAGTAGTGATGGTATTGGCTATTCTCAAGTAAGTAGTCTGAAGTAAACAGGTTCCCTTTATACACGTGTGAAGAATGTAAAAGCTTTACAGCTGTGAAATATTTGAAAAGAAATAGAAAAGCAGAAATTGGCAATTGCCAATACAAAGGGGTTTGTTACAACATTTAAAAACAATCATTATAGTTGCTTAACTACAATATGATGGAATGAAACCAATGAATTATAAGATACTGGATAAGGACTTATCTTTGTGAAGTACAGAAAATGTTAAAGATTTTTGTAATTTATTTCCTCTGTGAAAAAACTTTCGGTGCATAGTTATGCCATACTGAAAACCTGCACATTAGATGCACATTTGATCCTTGAGTTCTGAATGGAAACATGAATATTATTTTTTCCCTTTAGCAATTGTCTTAAATATATTGCACTTTTTATATTTTGGGTTAAAATATTTAACTTCACATTAAAACTGTTTGCTATTGTTTGTTCAAGGGTGGGTTTTGTTGCATGTCTCTCATTTTCCCTAAGGAAACCATATAGTGATATCTTTCACATTAGAAATATTTCTGCTAGAATATCTCCATAAATAATGCAAGGAGGAACATAGGTGTTATATGGGGGACATTTTTGTTCTGTATTCTTTATTACTAGTACTTTTTATTACTAAAATTGCTTTCATTAAAAATTATAAATGCAAGTAGAAATTTCACCTGTCCTGTCTGGAAGGCTGTAGTGAGCCATTCTGCATTGAGCCAAGCACAGGGGTAGGTGAGTAGAATGCTGTGTAAAAGCTGCTGTGCACTTAGGGGATCTGGACAGCACCATAACTGATGTTCCCCCAAGCCTCAAGGTTGTCATGCACACACACACGTGTGTCTGCAGTTAACTTACTCTAAAATAAGAAATGCAAGCAGAAGAGTTGTGTCTGTAGTGAGGACATTCATGTTTTGTAGCTTCCTGCACTGTAACTGTGCTGTAACAAGACATTTGTTAAGTTCTGCACCGAGTGCCTTGTTTAGTTTGATAATTGCAAGTGGTTTAAAGCAGGCCTACCTTTAAGCAATTTAATGGTACAGTATCCTTCACTGCATACTCAAGGCAAGATGCATTTAAGAGGAGCTATTATTGTGGCACAACAGCTTCATGAAGGAAAGAAGCAGGAAGGTGAAACTTGGTGGATAAATGTGTTCTTTAAACACTGCAGGAAACTTGCAGGCTGAGGTTGGCTAGCAATTAAGAAAATGCTATTTTGAATTACAAAATCTGTCCTAGATACAGCTTGTGTTTAGCTTTTGTCTTTGTTTCCATGGACCAATTTCTTTTCTTTTCCAGTGTACTCAGCCCTTGCTAAATGAACTGATGCCAGATATTGCAATGGGTGTGTCAGCAATGTCTTTAAAAGACAGAAGATTACCAGAGCTCACAGTCGACACAGAGTTAAGCCAGGCAATTACAGAGGTAGGGCCTGGCCCACCCCAGCACATTTCGTGTATTCAGAACAGACACATGCCTACTGCTCGGAAAAAACATGCAATAGAGCAGAAAATAGATGCTCGAGAAAATCCACAGGAATATCCTGACTTCTATGACTTCTCTAATGCTGCATGCAGACCCTCTACTCCAGCACCCAACAGGCACAGTCCTTCGCCTTCACAAGGCATTTATTTTGGCCCAGATTTGTATAGCCACAGTAAGGCATCACCGAGTGGCTTAAAGTCAGCCTATCTACCTTCCCAGATATCTCCTAAGAAGCAAGAGGACTCTAGGAGGGAATACCTGCTCTCGCAAGATGGGCATCAACACAGGCAAAAGAATGAGCCAATACACCTCGATGTCTTAGAACAACCTCCCCAGCGACTGGACTTGGCGTTGGCTAACCAGGAAAATGCTGGGAATGGCCCTGTTCACGTCAGGGGAAGAACAAAAATGGAAACGGATTTAACCTATGGGCTGACCTCCAACAGACCTTCGCTCTCTGCATACACCTCTGAAATGCCAGAAGAGAGACCCAGCAGGAGACTGGCAGATGATGAGCCATTAGAACATGGAGCACAGAGAAATGCAGATTTGGAAAGGGAAGATGCAGTAAGCAGAGGAAGGAGGTCTCCAAACAAACCAGACTTCCTATACAAAAAATCTGCCCTATGAAAGCAACCTCTGCTATTTCTCTGTGCCTAAGAGTTGTAAACATCCCATTCCTTGCAACTTTTGGCCTGACTTCCGTCAGTCAAATTCCTTCATGCCAGCAGAAAAATTCAGCTTCGCTCACTTCTTTTGTACATACATTGCTTTATTAGGGACAGCATGTTATCAGTTTGGTTTTAATGCTGCTTCTGGTTTTATTTTGTGGGATTTTTTTTTTTTGAGCAGATTTAATTAAGCCTTTAAAAAAAAAAAAAAGCTGGTACCTTTTTTCTACAACCTGGTAGCCTTTCGCACCTGTACATCTATTTTAGTGTATTACTTTTGTACTAATATGTTAAACTTTAAATGTCACATTTAAAGGACTGTATTTTCATACTTTTGCATTTACCCTTTCACATGCCAATTCCCTACGTGCATTGGGTTGCACATTATGAAATGTATTTTCTTATGAGATAGTAACAACGTGTTTATTTTTTAATTGTAGGAATTCCAAAGAACAGCACATCAAAAACCCTACATTTTTAGTTAAATTTCTTTTGTTTGTTTAGATTTGAAATCTTCCTGATTTTTACGACTGCGGCAAGAATCCAGTCTAATGTTTTGTTTGAAAATTTCTGGCAGCTGGTCTTATCCTTACCTGGACAGCAAACCCACTTCAAGAATTATATTTGGGTTCAGAGGGGAATTTAGGAGTCCAAATTCCAGTGAAATTCACTGGAATATGACAGTTTGAGTCTGTCTGCTTCTAGTTCAGCTGTGCCCATGGAGAAATCCATGATCACCCATGATCACCACTTAGTAGACAGACCAGAATTGTTGATTTGCCCATGCAGAAATAAATCTAGGAATACTATAAAAATTATAGAAATTTCTTGTTCTTCCAGCTGCTCATGCATGGGGTAAGAAAAGACCAGATCTGCAGATTCCTGCTGATTCGTGGAGTGTCAGGAAGACAAGGCATAGTACCTTTACTGTTGCCTGAACACGTGGCAGGGTTCCCTCTCCCTGGAGGTGCTGAGGTGACTATCCATTGCCTTGCTTTCTCCTGCCTATGGTTACAAAAGGGCTTCACTCTCAGTGACATTGTTCAGTGTTCCTCACCTGATCTCATGTGTTGCTGACTCCAAAATTGCAGCTGTCCTGTGAGCAGAATCCAAGTGAAGAGTCACTGCTTTAACATCGTGACATGTGTGAAGCTTTAGCGCTCTAAAATTGCACCTCCATTCCTGACTTTGCTTTTTGAAAGCACAGAAGATGAGATTGCTGTGTTAACAGGATGTGAGGAGGGGATGATGGTGATCTGGGCTGGCTCCTGCCACGGGCTTGGGGTTCAGCAGTGCACTGGGGGAACAGTTACAAATACAAAGTGCATCCTCAGTACTCACCCTGTAGTCTAAACAACAGATTCATTGCATTCAGGAGAGGGATCTGATGCCACTGCAATGTAGTGATTGCTGGTAAAGGCCTTTTTTGGGGGATTTTAAATGGAGTTTCTATAATAAATTTCTCTGTAGTAGAAAACCTCAGTCTCAGATGACCTAAGGACTTCTTTAAGGTTAGGTTGATTCCTGCAGCTTAAAATGCTTGATACTATTTTAACAGAAATCTTGCTGCAACTTTAATTCTGAATTTAGTTGGTGGCAGATTGTTACCTAATTTGTTTCCTGAAAGTATGCTGTGTCTCCTGCATACACATCCATAGACCTCCTGCCTCCATGGAAGCTCTGCAGATGCTCCTTATGACATGCAACCACAGGAAGCATGGTGTAGTTTTGGAGCAGAAACTTGGCTAAACTCTGATGTGTCTTGTGGGTGAGGGGAGATTTTTTTCTTTTTCTTCTCTGTCAGCCTTTTTGACCTGTTTTTTGCCCACAGTCAAGGCACTTGGTGGTCCTGGCTCCATCACCCCTATGTGGGATCACACTGTGGGACTGCAGTGTAGAACATTGTGAAATGCAGGAAGGTGTTGGTGGAGGGATGGTGCTGCTGCAGGTCAGGGACTGAGGTTCACTGGGTTTCTTCTGAAGATTTGAGCATGGTGCTGTCTGACTGCACAGCTCTAATGGCACACGAGGGTCTCATCCTCACCAGCATGAGACCACCTCACTGGAAGCATTACCTTTCATCACACACAAGAACCCTGAAACTCCCTGCACTTGCATCATGTGTGGTGGCAGCTTAATTACTGAAAAGTTACAGCTGTCCTCAGAAGACTTGATTATTCTGAATAATCATTTGTACCTAAAACCAAGATGTACTTCAGGAAAACTATATGAGTTATCACAGTTTGATGTGTAATTGTGTACCTGGACAGAAGTGAGGCTGAGATCTATAGATCTTTACTTTAAAGTTTGACATTTTGGGGGGGGTGTGGCTGGTGAAGATGAGAAGTTTTGAGGTTATGGTTTTAGGGAAATAATGAAATGCTTTGGCTTTGGAATAAGCTGGTGAGAAATGCCTCTGGGGAGGACATGTCTGATGTAGAACACAGAATTGCTTCTGAAGTCTCAGGAGCTGAGCAGTATTAAAAAAAGAATAACGTGTTTAAAAGTAGGTGCAGAATGAAAGACAAATCCTTCTGAGGCCACAAAGACAATCAGGCCATGTAGACAATCTGTGTTTTCACTCGCATATTTGGAGGTGGGAAGAGGATGGCAGCTAATGGCAGCTGATTTGAACTGGAAAAGAAGGATTTGTTGAATTACTGGAACTGTATTTTTTTACTCCAGTGTAGGATTTCCTACTTAGTTGGGTGTGCAGAGGGAGGAGAGAGACGATCTTTTCATGGAAGCATTATTCAGAAGCCAGTGTTCATACTACATGTCACTTGCACAACACGTGTACCTGTGCTACCTGCTACTTCTTGTTCTCTGTCTACTGAAACTTTGGTGCAGAAGCTCCTTGTTTACATGAAGCACTTTCTAATTAGGCTGGAAATTGACACCTTTTCCTCCTATGAATTTGATGGAGATGACATTACTGACTATTTTGCTTGAGGATAGAGGTGTAAACAATTGTTTTCTTGAATGAGGGACACTTGTGCTCCTTGTTCTATTAAAGAGAGAGCTCAGATTTGCATTTAGTATGCAACATGCAAAAACTTCTTCCTCCCTTTTCTCCAAATCCCCTTCCTCTTTTCCTTAATATATGGATGGATAACTTAACTCCTGAAACACATTCTTCCTTTGAAATGTTTTGTTGTTCCATGGAATTACTGTAGTTGTGTATTTGTAACTGCTGTGTTGATTGGCAGTTTCTTGTTGTATTTTTCCTGTTCTTAAGGAGTTTCACTTAAGAAAATTAAGGCTGTAGCCACCTGTACTTGTAGGCCTTGGGTTTTGGTCCTGAAATGTCCCAAATGTTTGTCTTGGGTGTTTCTTTGGTTTGGGTGTGGTGGGGTTTTGAGGGAGGGGTTGGGTGTTGGTTTTGTTCGATTTGTTTGTTTTGGTTATTTTTTCGTTGGTTTTTTTTTCCGAAAGAACACTAAAGCTGTTGGAGGCAGTGTTTGTTCTTCTAATAATTCTCTGCTTCTGTGGTAGAGGTGGCGCTGAGCCCTGCTGGCTGCAGGGAGCAGCTGAGAGGGAAACTTGTAGAACCGCACCTGGGGTTTCTGTAATTCCTGCACTGCCAGGAGGCAGTACCTGCCTTTGGCCGTGTTACGGATTTGTTTCTTGTCCTTGTGTTGTTACCGGTATAAAGTCAAGTGCCTTCAATGCTAAAGGCTCAGAAAACTTTCTTAAACTGACTTCATGTCCTATGCAAGTGTTTTTTCTACAACCTGCATAACCAGTACTTTGTAAAACTTGTTTACGCTTCAATTGTACATAGTGTTTTTTAAACAAATAGTATTTTTATTTAGGTACCTCCAAACTTGAATTCTAGTCTTGTGTGATGCATTGTAAAACAATACATTTCTCTTTTGAGTACCATTACAGTTGTAAAAAGGTTTTCACTGGTTCTATTTTTCTACTGTTGCTGAGAAGCATGTAACACTGACTTTATCCTACGTATAGTTGGCATTTCAAATAAATGGCTTGTATAGAACTCGTGTGGCTGCTTCCCATGAACTGAGTGCTGGGCTGGCTGCACCAGACCCTGCCCTGCTCCCTCCGGGCTGCAGTGACCCAGGGCTGGGGAAAGGAGCGGAGCAACACAAACAGAAAGGTGCCCTCTAACTGTACAGGCTCTTGCAGCTGACAAGGTTTGTTCCTGCTGGGGGAAAAAAGTCCACAATAATGCTTTCAACATCAAAGACATGATATAAAGCAATGTAAAAAGAGGGATTCAGCATTAGTGGCACTGATCAGGCAGTTATTAAAAAGGAAAAGCATTTCAGTGAAATAGTTCCATGAGTTCTGGCTAGAGCCTAATTGAGGCCATGCCCTGCGTAAGGCAATAGGGCTGCTGAGAGCCAGTGCCCTGGATCCAAGAATTGTGTTCATTTTCTCAGCACAGCAGCTGGACAGACATGTGCAGTACCCAGCATTCCCAGATTGCATCAGCTGTCTATTAATTACATCTCCTTCACAGAAACAAGTGTCTGGACACTTCAAAGCGATGACTGAAGTTTGGGAGTGTGTCATCCAGCTGCTCAACACGTCTCACTTCGAGCTGCAAGAGCAAAATACTGTGAGTTACATCCTGACACAGAGCAGAGGTGGGTGGGGAGAGCGAACATTGTATGGTCCTAAATGTTAATTACTGACACTGTCACTCCCACATCTAGGAAGATTAGTTTTAGGAGCTTCCTAAATTAGACAAATTTAACATTTTTGCTTCACTTTGCAACAGTGCTAAGCCTGCTAAAGGCAGAGGGAGAGGGGATGCCTCTGCTGGGGGGAGCCTTTAGGTATTGGAAAGCAGGATTATTGGGGTGGGTTCCTTCAGGCAAACCCTGCGTCAGGACTGCAGTCCAGCCAATGCAAAGAAGAGACAGTGCTCATGGTTAGTGCTGACCTTGTGCTGTGCAACAGCAGCCACAGTCATACCTTTTTGTGAAAATTAGGTACTTGATTCAAAAAACTTCCTGCATTTGAAATCCTCGCTCCTTCCACCACTGCTGTCCTTTCTTAAGCACAGCCAGGCTGGGGCTGCAGCATTTCTATGTGCCTTGGTGTCTTTTGCTGCTTTTTTACTTACTGTGGAGAACAGCAGAACTTGGAAAAGAGGTGTTTGGTTCGAGGGGATACGAGCTCAGAGCTGGAGCCCAAGGCAATGATTGCCTTTAGCACCCTCTCCCCCACCCCTCCAGTAAATTGCAAAAATGGCAGTACAGAGGTAATTGCACCCCATCCCACACTAAGGCAGCACTGAGAAAAAAAAGACAGTACAGATTGAACAGTTCTTTAATCTTTTTGTATTGTAGTTAGATTTGCAATTACAACTCCTGTTAACAGTTGCTACTGAAAAAAAGCATGTACAATACTAGGAGTTAAATTTAAAAGCAACTNGAGGCTCCCCAGGGAAGTGGTCACAGCCCCAAGCCTGACAGAGTTCAAGAAGCTTTTGGACAATGCTCTCAGGCACATGGTGTGACTCTTGGGGATCATCCTGTGCAGGACCAGGAGTTGGACTTGATCCTGATGGGTCCCTTCTACCTCAGCATATTCTATGATTCTATGAAACAGATGAGCTGAGCCTCTATGCTACAACTAGTCTTTGTAAATAAAGCAGTCAGAAAGATAATAACAGAATGATAAAGGTCTTTGTTCTCACAACTCATTAAATGGAAGCAGAATAGTACCCCCTGGTATAGAAATAGTCAAAAACTAAAACTTTAATGTACGTTTATGGGGCTGTGGGTAAAGAAAACTAAAAACTACATTAAGCTCCAAAATTACAAAATTCAATTCTTAATTGCAGCTCAGTGTAGAGTCTTTAAAAGTCAGTGAAACATCTCCTGTCCCATGCTTATCACAGTGGTTATAAAAAGATCATGTTTCATACTGTAGCAAAATACCAGGATTCTGCAGTGTTTTCAACAACATCTATGAAGTACAATAATTTGGAAATCAAAGCACATTATATGTCCTACAACCACCCCCATGTTTAGTTTGTAATTTAGTACCTCCTCCTAGGTATCTGCAGCCTGTGAATTTAGATCATGTGACAATGTTTTTCATGTAAAACGTCACTGTACAATATTAGAAACAAGTTTTTTAATGTACAAAACCAGACAGAACGTTCTGTCACATTGAGCCCAACCTGTGGTTTCCCGTTTCTGACCTGCCCAGGGAGCGCTTCCCCAGCGGTGAGCGAGGGGGCAGCCAGGGTCACCCATGGCCACGACTGCGCCATGCGCCCGCTCCAGCCGCTGAGGAGCCACGAGCCCTGGGCAGGAACAGACACCTCGTGTGGCAGGGAGCCCTGGCCAGAACCGCCACACCCGAGACAGAGCTTTTCCAGCTGGAAAGCAGGGAACGCGCATTCCCTGCGCTGCACGGAGGGAGGGCAGGGCAGGGCAGGCAGAGCCCACGCGGGTTTAGCACAGCCTACAGCTCTAGGCACTGACAGCAGCCAGGGGAACAAACAGGGAGACCCTGCTCTGCTAACGAGCCAAGTCTCCCTGGACACAAGGCCGGCTTTTGTGGGAATGCAAAGTTGATCGGTACCAAAATCTCTCTAATAGCAATGGTAAGAACTTGTTAAGAACATGTTTTAGTCGCTACAAATAAAGGAAGTAAGAGACAAAATGAAGATGTTTCTTGGACAGCTGGATTCTGTTGAGAAGCCGAATACTGAATATGTCTCTTCTGTTTGCCAGTGAGTGTTGTTTTCCCAGTTGTCCTTTCAGCCCCAAGCCCTCTCAGTCTAACTACAGTAGTACTGCATCCTGTTAGTCCGTCGCCTTTTCCGGGACTGAAATTCTTCAAAGAAGTGCTGAATGTCTTCTCTTTTAACCACCTAGGAGAAGAGTATGAAACCCAAGTTGTGGTGCAGTGCAAGAGCTTGATTAAAGGATCCTATTTTATTCCCACATGTAATATTCAAAAGCACAGAAAAAGATCCTGAAGTTTCTCTGACACACCCTTCCTGTTGCACCCAAAGGAGATGCTTAATGCCCAAAATCTATTATAGATAACAGAAACAGGGAAATGGGTTCCCCAAAGGCAGAACAAACACATGGAGCAAAGCTCCCGATGGTATTTTAATGGCTTTGACCACTTGCTTTTACTGTAAGAAAATTTAACACAAAGCAGGATTTTCAGTAGCTCCCTTCAGGCTCATTCCAATGTAACAGAAATGGCAATACAGCAAATCGGCCACCAAAATCAAGCGTTAATTAACAATAGCATGCAAATTCCTGTAGGAAAACAACTGGTAAGAATGACAATTATAATTAGTCCTTATTTTTCTAAGGGTTTAAATTAAATCTAAGGAAAACCAGAAAAGTTAAGAGCTTTTTTCCCCCGAATACTTCCTAGAGCAACAGAAGTGTCATTTAAGAACTGCTCTCAGTATTTGCTGGCAGATTTCTGTGAAGTCCCCCTCTCAGCAATGTCATTAAGGAATTACAGCTGTTAAATTCTAATGAAATCAGGAATTTCTTTTTTCTACTGCAGTACCAACAACACCAAGACACAGGAAAAAATACTACAAAACAGCATCATGGCATTTAGCATCCAGCCCTCAACAACTCTTTAAAACAGAGTTGCTGGCAAACAAATTCAGGAACTTGCACCTTACCGTTCCCTCATCTGCAAACCTCCGTAGATAGTCTGTCAGCTCTGTCTTTAAATCGTTGTATTCTGGACGGCAAAGCAAAGGCAATGAAAAACAGAAAAAAAAACAGTAAGACACCCAGCTTTAGTTTAAACACTGGCTCAAGACAACTTGTTCTAATTCTTCTTGTCATTCATCAGGTTTACTTCAGACAAATCTAGGTTTGAACTGGATTATAAATAAAAACAATAAAAAAGACAAGTCCAAGTAAACATGAGAAGCCTAATAATTTATGAGAGTAACCTATGCAGTGTGAGTACCTGCTTGTGCTGATTTCAGAGAAATGTACAGAGTTCAGTCAGTGAATTAGTACAATTAATTAAGACTGCAAAAGCAAGCATGGGTTGTGGTGGAAAGTCCTCACCTGTAACTCAGGACTGGGCAAGTGTCCTTGCTGGAGTTCAAAGCCCTCACTGGAAGAGGGAAACATGGCTCCAGGTATAAAATACCTCAGCACTGCTTTGTCACTTTTCCCTGCAGCAGAGCTGCAGGGGACACCTGGCTGGCACTCCCCAGACAGGAGATGGCCAAACAGCAGAATGGGGCAAGATAAATAAGCCACACAGAATAAGTGCAAATTAATGGTTAAATACTCACATGACAAGAACTCATTATCAATACAATACCTAAGACATTAAACAGGGTGAAGGTGCCCATCTAATGTCTCACTGTGAGTTGAAGTTGTAACAACAGGCCAAAGAGGACCAACTTCCCCAGAGTAATCCTGACAGAGGTGTGCAACCTGTCAGTTGTCTGCATGTTCCTTCAAAAATAGTTTGACACGATACTGCAAGGCCTGATACTAATCTCCTGTGGGAAAACTATTCCATTCAAGTGTTAAGGCAGATTCCAAAAATGAAGCTGCATTTACCACAGATGAGCTCCACTTGCTGGACTCTGTTCATGCTGTTAAGGGTGTCCATTAAAGGATCTCTTCTCTCTGTCTCTTGGTCACTGGTACCTTTATTTTCATAAGCCAAGACAGTGTCACATTCATCTGTCAGGAACTGGACTTCAAGCTCTGAATACATTTTCTGAAGAATAAAGTAGAATTTACTTTTATGTAATGACAATTTTCAGAATGGAGATGTTCTCCCCAATCCTTTTTGTGTTCAGTATCACAAATAACGGCAATATTCAGATAAATTTGTATCCAGCATTTCAGACATCTTCCTATAACAACTTACAGAGCAATAGTGGGTTTAAGTGGCAAAAAAAGTACAAATATTTAGAATCCCCTCTGTGCTATTTTAATTCCATAGGGTTTAGTGTGCTTATGTGGGGTGAAGGGAGTTTTCAGTGTTTATATGCAGAGTAAGAACATTTACACAGATTTTACCTAAAGCTTCTCTTCAAAGATCCTCTGGGAGCTCCTCCCTGCCTCCCCCACATTAGTGATGGTGATGAAGAGAGCATACATACCCAACAGTCTTCACAGGTGCATAATTTGCTCCTCCAGTTTGACGGCCAAAAGGTGGCAGTATCTTTTTTTAAAAATAGCTTGCTTTGCAGCTCTTTCAGCTTGCAGACTGGTTCCTCACTCTTTGTAACTACCTGAATTGAAATGAGAGAGTTTAGCATCACTTCAAAGACATTCCGTTCTTTCTGGCATGTCCATTTCCTTAGGCAAGACTTTTGTCTCAAAACACATTTATTTTTATAAACAAACTGGTTTACCTCCACATGAGGTTTCTGATCTGGTTTTAGCAATTTCTATTGGAACTTTCCATAGAACTTTACTGCAATACTCGGAAGTGTTTAAGAACTCAGAGCTGGACCATCACCCAAGTACAGCTAAAACACGTAATACCCCTGTGTAAAAACAAACAGAAGTCCCCTCGGTGTCCAGGCCCAGTGGCTGACAAGAAGGGATGGATCTAATCCCCCTGCAGACATTACCCTGGGACAGCCCTGTCCCACAGCCTACGCTGTGCTCCCCAGAGACTGCACGTCTGAAGAGCCACTGACTGAAGAGGAACATGGGAACACTGAATGCATTCACCCCTTCCCTGAGGCTGTGCAGAGTGAGGTGAGCTTTACCTCACCTATCAGCAGCACGAAAATATGGAGCTCAGAAAAGAAGGTACATTTTACCTCAGGACAGGCTGATCCAGAGCTGGTGGATGGTTCATTAAACTGTTCTGTTTGCTTTTCCTCCTTCGTGTCTTGGTGTTCTGCTCCACTTTCTTTTTTTATTTCTTTTTTCTGCCCTTCACTTTCCTCAACCTTCAGGACAACCCCTTCATCTTCAAGGGAGTTCACTTTGGTCAAAGGAGGAACTGGAAGATACGTAGCCATGTAAGTGAAAGTACTGTGCCAGACAACATACAAGCCACCACAGCTGTTCTCTCTGCTTCACAGTGCAGTGTGGAAGAGCACCTATATCCCCTCACACACTGCAGGGTCCTGGATACACTCTACAGCTGTCCAAACACACAGTGACCTAGGTATAGAAACAAACCACTCCCGCTTTCACCAGTCTCCTTCACCTCTCATACTCCTAAACACTCTGCTTCCCAAAACCTAAGCCTGAGGAGAAAGAAGAGGCTATCACAATTTGAGATAGTTCTGTACTAAGATGCTTGTCCTTCTTGACACCCCTCACAGTTTCAGTAGCTGTCACATGCTTTTTTGCTGTGTTAGAGTGCTTCATTTTTCCCAGACACACACCTCAAACTCCACCACAGATTAAGTACACTAACCACCTCCTTATTTAAAACAAGTTTTTCTTTTGATGTCAATTCAAGTGTGTGCTCTGTGACATAGCTGGTTAGAAGGAGAAGAAAACAAACCAACCCCCCTATTCTGTAGTGGATCTATTTTGGAAAGAAGAGAACTTCAGGTAGGCCAGCTTGGAATCCCTAAAAATACCATTGAAGTTTCTGGCATGTAAGAGATCAATCACCAGTTGATACAAGCAGTGTTTAGGAAACTACATGAAACCAGCTCTTTCCACAGAAATTAAGCCATCCACTCTTTTATCCCAGAGAGTCCACAGAGCTGAGAGAGGCCTGGTGTGACCACAGGGAATGTGTGTCCTGAGCACAGTCCCAGCTCTGCTCAGATTAAGGTTTAACATACTTATTTCAGGCCACTCTACTGTTCACTCTTTGCTAAACTTGGACCCTCTACAAGAGCTGTTTCCTTCACTGCTTCCCTTAGGATGGCTCTTCAGATCTTTGATCCAGTTTAGAAATTGTTTGAGCCAAGTATTAAACCTTCATCCATTTTGTGCTAGCACATCTTTGATAAAATAAACAGAAGTGAACACTACTGAATTAAGATTTAGGAAAGAAAACTGCCTTTTGTTTTTACACAACAGCTACTGCAGCCCCACATGTTCCACTGAAGGTCATATTAAATTGTATCACTTTCAGCAGTGGAACATGTGGGGCTGCAGTGATATAATATAATATCACATCATATAATATCATAACACCAATATAATTACACACGACTACCATGTTTCTAACCACTTAAAAACAGTATTATGTTGTTACCCAACCATGTATGAGAAATACATGCCAATAAAATATTGGCTCAGATCTCTTAATTTTCTTTACCTGCTAATTGTGATGCATAAGCCCACAGGAAATGGCAATGATTCATGCAGGCCTGGCACACCATTTCATGGAAGTCTCCACTGTCAGGGGGAACTGCACCAAGATGCTGTCAGAAAGAAACAAGCACAGAGTCTGCAAATTAACAGACTCAACTCCAGGTTTAGAAGAAGGAAAACATCAGCTGCCATCACATTTTCAGCACAAGCAAACACTCTTGCTAATATTCTACAGTGATTATCTGAACAATTTGAAGACTAGAAAAAGCTGGTAAAAATTCCAGTGAAAAACTCAAATAATTCTGTTTGTCTACACCCTTTTATGGCTTCTACATACCCACAAATCTAATTTCTAAACAATATTCTGCTAAACTGACCTAAACATAGGACAGGTGATGATACCTCTTACACAGTACATCTCTCAACATTTAAGTAATTTTTTATGATTGCTTCCTTACACGTAAGAGATTGTAAAGTCTCCACACTGATCACATACTGAACTTGAGAATTAGGTCCCAAAGCTCTGCATACACTGATGAGAATTATTAGGGCATTTTCTTGAAAAGCATTCCTGCAAAGCTCACAGTATACAGCAAAAGTCTTTATTCACACACTTATGCAAAAGAATCCAATAGTTTACCTACAAAACCCATAACTGAAGTCAATAACCTTTTTTTATTCTTTGATCTTGCAACTTCAAACGTAGAATTTCAACTCGTGCCCTTCAAGGCACAGGAGGCTGAATCCTCACTGCTTACCCATTAAGGCACTCACTGCAGTGCTGAGCTGCTTTTAAAAGATTTCCCCGAAGTCTGAAATCAGGAACAAACAGCACAGTCTGTTCCTTGATGCTTAACTGAAGTGAAAAGGCATTCTTTTGAATGAAGAACTATTCAGGTAGTTAATAATGATGTGCCTCAGTAAGAATCTTTTCCTCATCGACTGTATGGATTTGAATTTTCCAATGAAAGAGATAGTTATAAAGTTATTACTTTATTCTGCAGTGATAACCTTCAAAAAGGTAGACTTTTCCTAGTATTTTTGGATTGGAGTGGACAGCAGTGCAACATTAGACTTTCAGTGTTCCTCTGCATAGGATGAAAACAAATACCTTAAAACTCATGTAACAATCTCTTGAGGACCTACAGCAAACTTCCCGAGTAAGAACACACACACAAACCCAACCAACACTAACTCATTTCTGTGCAAATGGCAACTCTGCTCTTTGTAGTTTCCTTACCCTTCCATGGAACCAGTCTTCACAAACGATGCATTGAATCATCTCATCTGGAATCTAGATTAAGTGTCAAATTATTAGCATTAATAGCAACCTCCAGAATCTTTCACAAGCCTCAGACTGCAGTATTACACAAAGTCCCCTCGAGTGAATTGCAGTTCCGTTTTCACCCCCCACTGGGAGCTGCCACTAATAAGCAGTTAGTGCTTAATTAGTCAGTTTGCTTTCCTCGGGTTCAACAGCACATGTCCTTTGTCATATTATCAAGGCTCTGGAAATTCCCATTTGTTATTACAAAACCAGTTCTCCCAGCAGGGCAAGACTTTCTCACACAAAGAGCTGACAACAGTCAATACACTACTGGTATCTTTCTCCCTGCAAACAGAAATGCCTGAACAGGCAGCTCAGCAGAAGAAAGATACTGATATTCATGATGTCATCAGGTCTGCATAGGTATGCCAGAATCCAAACTTACCTGGTCACAATGCAGTACAGTACAAACTGCTTTGTTATGAAACAATTACTAATGATTTCTTCAGAAATGTTTAGCTATCCCTGCACTTCAGAGAGCTGAGCTTATAATATACTTGTGCTTGCATATGAAAGACTTGTGCTTTTCTTATTCGTTGAAACACCTGAGCTCTGTGACTGCAAACAACACCATGTGCAAACCAAGCACTGTGTTTTAGTACTTCAAAGAGAGAAAAAGTGTTCTGGCTACTGAAAAGGAAAGCTGGGGCCAGTGCTGCAGGACAGAGCCTCCCCATCCCAGAAGCCTTGTCAGAGCACTGCTGCAGGCACAGGGAGCAGTTCTGTTCTCTCCTAACAAGTGCAATGTGCTTATTCTGCACTCGCACGTTTCTCAAGGTGAGGAGAGCCCCATTCCCTAAGGGAGCTCTGCAGCTCCAGAAAGGGTAAAGCAGAGAACTGCAGCACTATTTTGTCCAAATGATGGGTGTATCCTTCTTATCTGTCCTTAAGGCACATACATATTTTACCATTAGAGAAAAAAAACCAATTATTTTGTACAGCACATGACAACCAATATGGAACATAAGATTTCTTAAAGTGGGACCTTCCTTACAAAGCAGCTCAGCGACCACCCTTTACACAGTATCCTGGGTAAATACTACCTATACATGCTTGCTACTAGATTTTGTATTTCTTACCTCATCTTCAGGATCAGGATAAGGTCTTTTGCAAATACAATATAATCCATAGAAATTGTCATTATATTTATTTCCTGAATTCACCTTGCACTTTTCCTAGGAGGAAAGGAAAAAAAAGGTCTCAATAGACAATGCAGTGAAAAACAGAAAATATGTATAATCTGGAAAAACTCAACTTCTGTTCCACTTTAATGCCTAAGAGCAACCATATCCATCAGCCTGCACATCCAAAAAGGATATTATCCAAACACCTGTGCTATAGAGTGAGCAGCAGAGAGGGCATGTGAGGAATGCTGAAGTTCAAAAGCAAAGAGGAAAAACAGTATGCCACCTTTGTAACAAATAGCAACTGTGGTGTCAGACAGATCAATGGACAAATGCTGAAGCTCACTTAACCTGTACAAGTGATTTTGCACTGGACTGATGTAGAAGGAATAACCACGTGATTCATTTCAGAGTAACATGTTAAACCTGTCACACTGTCTCTGTAGGGATCAGTGCACTGTGGCTCTGCTCACTGGCTCTGTATCCATCCCAATTCTTACAGAACAAAATGGACATACACAAAACCACCATCTGTTTCTACATTTGGACTGTTGATATTCCGGGAGCAGCACTGCAGGCAAGCCAAGCCAAGCAGCATCCTATTGCTGCTTCCCAGATTACTAACTACTTCACAAGTTCAAAATGCTCACCAAGTATGAAAACATAGGCATCTTAATACAACAAAAAACTATTCCGTCAGTAGGCTCTGGTGACAACCAACCAAAAAATATTAGGGCACTAATGCCACCACAAAGAAGGAAAGGTAACTGTCCTTTAGATGTATTAGTGCACTGACCATGGAAGAACTGCTGCATTCATGGATGACAAGGATCAAATGTCCCCTTTTCTCCCAACATTTCCCTCTGGGCCTTCAACAGTTTTATCTCCTGCTGTAATACTCCCACCTTTTTTAACTTGCTAGGAAGATTGGAGGCGTCGCATGAGTCAGCACTGGCTGAGGCAAGGCACCAACCTCCCAGGAGTGTTATTTTGACTCTGAATGTCTGAAGCCTGCCCGAACTTACTGGGAGTAACTTGCACTGCAGATTTTTGAACTTGCTATTCCCACAGTCACAGCGGAAATTCCTGGAAAGAAAAACAGCATTTCAGAGGAGTTATTAACTGAGAACACACCGGGTTTTGTGTTGTTAGCGACTCTCGGGAGTTTACGGGGAGCCACGGGAGCGGTGAGGGTCCCACACGGCGGGACCCGCTGGGGGGCGCGCGCCGC
>WEIV01000332.1:344714-360938 GCA_013390005.1 Calyptomena viridis | reverse complement strand
GTGTCGCCCAAAATGGCGGCGCTGCCCGGAGCCGCAGCTCGGCCGCTCCGGGAGGGGCGGGGCCCTGCCCGCTGTGATTTGACAGACGCTACTGTGTTGTCCAACAGCCTTCAACAACTGATGTGTACTTAAAACCCAGCATATACTAATATATAAGCAGGACTTACTGGCTTACCTACATTGAATCGAATTATTAGGAAATACTGTATTCTTCTTATCCCGTGGAGGGAGAGGTTGGACTAGATGATCTTAAAGATCCATTTCAACCCCTTAGCATTCTGTGATTCCATGATCTACTGGGGAAAATCCTTTAACGTAGGCAATAGGCATTTAAATTGAGAAAAACTTACTTGGTCCGGTGTGTGCTGTTCACTGATGGCACCACACTGATGTTGGGAAAGTTTCTGCAGAACATGTTTGCCGGAATTCTGAGACTCTGTGATGTGCTCTGTGCTAGTTAATTCATAGAGTTATATGTGAAATAAAAACTTGTTACTAAATTGTTGTATTTCAAAGTCATGAGGAAACCTGATCTTTTTTTCTCCTTCTCGGAGAAAGCAGCAGTGATCACAATTCACACTCATCTAGCTGTAGTTTAAAAGAACGTTAAAAGAAAATTTAGAAAGAGATGTCCAACCAGGAAAAAAAGATGCAAAAGAAATGACACTTCTTTTGTTTGGTTGTAAATAAGTATATACACATTGCATCTTCTGCCATTTTGGGGGGGGGGATGTAGTCCGTGTGTGTGAGACAGTATATAAGATCTGCAAAATTAAATTAATGATGGCTTATCCTGTTATATTTGGTGTTTCAATAAAAAGTGTTGGAAGCTGGTGTTTTGGGTTATATTCAGGACAGCTGATGACTAAGTGACAGAGCTGCAGATATCATTAGAGAAAATGACACTGTTGAGACCCACAAGGATCAGAAATATAAATTCTCTGGCACAGAGTAACTACACTGTACGCCATGCTGATTTTTTTTGTTTTGTTTTGGGTTTTTTGGGGGGATGTGTTTTTGTTTGTTTGGGGGGGTTGTGTTTGTTTGTTTTTAATTATTGCTTTAATACTTATTGCACCAAAGGTCCAAAGTGACACAAGATGGCGCCCGGCACCACAGGGAGAGCCAACCTGAGCGACAGCCCGGCTGGAGGCAGAGGTTTTGCACTTGACTTCAGTTGAACCAGGAGTTAATTATCTTTCATGCAATTTAAATAACCCGTTAGTGTAGTTCTAATGGAAGATGTAGCTAGGAATGGCTACATACAGCTAATTTTCCCTGGGATACTTCTCTTGACTAAATCCCAGTATTTCAATCCTTACAGGTTCTGAGGTCCCAGTTGATCTACAAGGGAATAAAGCTCCTGTGGCTCTGACAGACCTTCTACTCAAGCATGGCTGTATTGCATTCTCTTATCTTGAGGTTAAAGGTAATGATGGGAAATTAAATAGTTATCAGATAGAGTCTATTTCTTTTAAAATACCCACATAGAGGTCAAAGAGAAGAGTTTCAGTACTAATTAATATGTGACTGTGTGAATATATGACTTGGCAGTGGATACATGTGCTATGTGTAAAGTGTGCGTTTGCAATTAACATTCTGAGGAAAAAGGAGAGGAATGTGAGACTTATTCCTACTTAGGAAGTCTATCTTTTCTCTGAACAGTTGGAGTTGGAAAGGGAGGATGGTTTAGGATTTAACCTGCTTGTAAACTAAGGAGATTAAAAGACCTAACCATGGGTCTTCTCTTCTGTGTTAAGCATAGGCCTGAGATTATGGTTATGAAGAGAAGGATCTAAAAAATTTGAGGAGTTGTTATAACACAAGCTGTCTTTGAAAGCTAAGGCGTAACACTAGAAAAAGTGATTTGTAATATTTTTTGGCTAGATTTCAATCTTCATACGTTCAGTGTTATGTATATGTATGCTCTGGAATAATATAGGAAGGGACACAGCAAATAGCTCAGCTGAGGGTTTGATTGGTTCATTAGTTTTAGCAGCAGCCCTTTGAGGAGGGAGGGAATAATACCAAAATTAGTAGAATAAGGAACAACTGTTCTCAGCTTTAGAAGGGTTTCAAGCCAAATTCCAGTCATGAGGGCTGGTAATGATAAGGGGAAAGAATTCATGAGGGCTGGTAATAAGAGGAAAGAACTCATACTCTTCATATTGAAATGAGAACATAGACCTAGCGAGTCTCAAAAGGGTAATATTCAGCTTGCAAACCAGAAGAGAAGATAGAGGAAATAATTTTTAATTAATAGAGACTTAATAATGGGATTTTGTAGCATCAAAGAAAAAAAAGTGGTTTACTTACTTTTAACAGGTGGTGTATTTTTATTAGAATACTGGATTTAATTTGAAGGTAGAACAGAAAGCATTGTGAGCAGTGTGGGCTGGCTGCTCCATAAAGGGCAGGAGCCAAGCATGATAACACAGCTGATCTGCCCACAGTGCCTGAGCAAAGCAAGCAGGGCACACCAGATTCAGCCAGAATTACAGATCACCAGGCAAGCCACAAGACAGGGCCAAGGTCAAGCTGGGAAGGCAGTCCACAGGTTAAGGTCAGGTCCAATGAGAAGAACTAGGGTCAGACATAACCTAGTGATTGCCATGCAGGTCCATACTGATAAGAAAAGACTGAGGTCAAGCTAGGAAGTCAGTCGGTAACTCTGGGTCAGATGAACATTGCTTGGCACATTCATGGCCATACCCCTAATGCATAAGTCAGGCATGGACTGAAGGCCCAGGGCTCACCTTAAGTGAGGCTCCTGAACCCATGAGAGTCAGGCAGGTGAGGACTCTTGGAGTGTTAAGGCCTGTTAGTGCACTCAGGATCCTGACAAAATATGTAGGATAAAGGAGGGCTGACATTAGGAATCAGAAGGCTTTGTTTGACTCAAAGCTTACAACTAAGTTTTCATAACTCGGTATTAATGGAAGGTTTTCCTAGACTTAGATTTTGGCCAAAATAGAAAAGCAAAAGTAGAAGACCTGAGATAATTACCAAACCAAAATTAATTTGGTTTCTAAATGGAAGGCAGAAGCTGAAGGACAGAATGCATCTTGCATTCTTTTGGGTAGATCTTTGTTTTATAATATATGTTATTTAACTATGTTATTTAACATAGTTGTAGTAGGTTCTCATTGACAAGTAACCAAAAAGTAAGAATCTAATTAGTGACATTTCTGTCAAGATGGCATTTGCCTTCTACTTTGTAGAACATTGATTTTTGATTCATCAAGAACACCATATTCCCAGATCTTTTCCTTCTTAATCCTTACTCTAAACCAAACAGTTGACTAGAGCACTATGATCCCTACAGACTCCATATATGCTGGGATTCCAAGGAGAAAGCTGCCATAAATGAGGAGAATAGGGCATGAGTATATGTGTTGGTCCTATTGAGATCATACCTAACCTTACATCAGGAGGGTTAGACTAGTTTTAGGGTAGGGCTAAACTTCTGAGGAATGAGGGATGAAACACAGGGCTCCTTCAAAATGCTTACTTGCTGGTTATGGAGAAGGAGGGCAACTGAAAAAATAGGAAGATATATTCAGATCTTGATAAGCTTCCACATCTTCCTTGTACTCGGAAGGTCGGGCACAGAAGACCAAGCTGAAGAACCTGCTTAGATTGGAGAAAGAAAACACACATGGAAGCCCAAGCCTTGCATGACATCTGCCCTCAGCTCCAGCTGGGCAAACTCCTCTTTGTGTTACAAGAGCTAATGCTGTGTTTATAAAGAAATACAGAAGGAAAAGGTTTTTCAGTGAATCTGAAGTAACACATATGAAAAACTGAGGAGGCATATTGGGAAAATAAAATGCCTTTCTTTTTCTCTCAGAACAATGTTTATGGTACTCATGTGAATTTTTATCAGTGAGTGCATGAATGCCCACTGTTTTTGCAGCTTGTAGCTGTTTTGTTTATTAGATGTGGTTACAGTGAATTTCATAGTATCCTGTTGTGGCATAAGAAGTTGTTTTGATCAGTTTCTTATCATTTACTGTGAGTCAAAAACAATAGTTTCCTTCAATTCATATGTTTTATGAATCCTTATTTTGTATTTTAGAACTTTTGTTTCTTCTGAAAGTAAGGCTACAATCTTCTGAATCCCTTTTTTTCTTGGGTGGTTATTTTGCTTGTACTGATGTCTTTCTTGGAACTTCTTTGTTGGAAATACCTGTTTTCTTACGGAGTGTAGCACATATATTTGGGAGCATGTAAGACATTTTTCTATATGTTGACATTTTTATATTTTATTTATTCTCCTTTTGAATTGAAATTGTGTATTTCCTTGGTTTGGCTACACTGACCACAAGAAGCAGAAATATTCAGTGAGCTGTGTGTAGTCCATGGTGATCTTGTCCTCTTTTGGCTTGCTTTGTACACTTTGAAATGTTGGGACCTTAAATTACTTTAATCTTTAGTTCTCTGTTCCCGAAATTCTTCTAGCCTGTGTTTGTTAGCAGCAGCCACATCTGAGTTAAGCTTCAGGCAATCATGTTAGCCAGGTTCTCTGAATACCTGCCATACTTTGTTCTTGGTTCCAGAAATATTTACCATCTTTCCAACAAACTTTTTTATATTTATGAATGGAATAGCAGTCTCATTCTCCCAAACATTCACAGTAAAGATCTGCCAAAGGCAGAATTTCCAAGTGCCCATAAGAGCCTTTCATGAAGAAGGATCCTGGCATCTTAGACAACTCTTAATCTTCATTACATTGATGCTCCTTGTTCATGAGTTACCACTGAATATAGTCCTCATGTCTACATTGTTTGTGGTAAAACAATTCTGGCAGGAAGGAGATAAAATCTTTGCTTTTACCTTCTGTTTTTAGCCAATGACAAAGTGATTTCGAAGTTGAGCAAGAACTGACAAACCATATGGAAGAATATGGGCAGAGATGGCTGGTGACTGACTATTTCTCTCTGTGGCTTTTATTTAAACAGACGACAAGTACAATTTATGCAGAAGCAATGCAGATGTTGATCTCTCAGCTCCAGCAATTTGACCCAGCATTTTACTGACCTTGAAGGAAAGAGAGCAGTCCTGCAGAATTTTGGTCAAAGCAGTTCTCAGTTTCAAATTGCATTTCAGCAAAACCATAATTCACTACAGTTTCTTGTTTTTAACTAAATCTCCACAAATAATATCAAAAAAATAATGGAAGCTTTGGAAGTGGATTTAACTCCTGAGAATTCTGCTTTTCCATGATTTCAACTGAAGTCTAGTCATATGGCCAGAAAGGAACAGTTACTGAATTTCCATGCTAAGTTGCTGCTGCCGAGATGTTTTGTCATGTAAACAAGTTAACTGAAAAGTCACCCATGTTAAAGAGAAAAACAGATTAACAACCAGGGGTCTGCAGCCCAAAAATGATGGCTTTGGTTAGATGGCCTGAAAAAGTTACTTTTCAACAGTCAGCACTAAAAAAATTAAAAAGAAAACATCCTCTCTGAGGGTCACTCATTAGAGATATGCACTGTCTCTCCTTCTGCTGTCCATATAGATATTTCAAAAGAAACATCTGATCACCTGAGGGAGTGACAGCTCTGTCCTCACAAGAGGAGATTGCAGTGACACTCTTACTTTTTTTCTTAATTTTCACTGATTAACTCTCCTTCTGTGGTACTTATGTGAAGCAATACCACAGAATGATTTTAAAGAAATTTAGTTATTATCTCTTGCGATATTTCCAGTTTCCAAGCTGTACCTAACTTGCTTTAGACTGCGAAGGGTGTGCAGCAGGGAATATCTATATTTAGACTTTACTGAACTTTCTTTTACTGAAGAAACACTGAAAGAACATAGTTCAGATTAGGCCTTTTCCCAAATTCAAAGGATCCCAACTTTTTTGCATAGACCAAGAGGGAGGTTTGGGGGAGGTAGGCAGGATATTGTTTAAGATGTGTGGAATCTAAGCTTTCATTTAAAAAAAAAAAAAAAAAAGTTTGTATATGTGTGTGTCCTTTTTTTAGGAACCTCTTCCCCATGTCCGGTTAGAGCTTAGGAATTAGCCCATAGTCACCAGTTTCTAAAATGTACTGCAAGAGGGATATGTGTAAAACATCTCTCCATACAATGTGAGGTTCTTAGTCACAGAAATTTTTGCATACATTATAAAAAACCCCAGAACTCCCACTTTCCTACAGAAATATTGATATCTTCCTTTTTCTATCACTTGAATTAATTCTGTTCTTAAAAGCTTTATTATCTTTTATTCTCTAGAGCACTTCAATCACTTAGTGTTTAGTCACTTCATAATATTTTCTTATTTTAAGATTTTTTACACTGATTTGTCTCTCAACCATAATCTTATATGGTTTTATTTTCAGAACTGTTCTACATTTTCTTTGCTTATCCTTGAAAACCACAATTTAGGTTTTGCATGTAAAAAATGGAAAGGATTATGTTGGGCACTTGAGAGTTACTGGTGCCTCAAGACATCACACAGTCAGTCCCATTTACTGATGGTATTTATTTATCCTAAACAAAACTGATAGCATATGGTCTTCTAGTAATAAAGCCCATGGTTTAGTTCCCTGTTGAGCTGCCTGCCTGGTACAGAAGGTATCCCTTACAGTTCTCTCATTTTTTGATATGTTCAATATCCTTCATGTTCCCTAAAGAAGGAAAATCAAGGCCTGGATGAATAACAGACTTGTCTGAGGCAATGGGAAATCACTGTCAGAGGAAGGCAGAATGACAAAGGTACCTGATGGTTAATCCAAGTGTCAGGCTTGGAGAGCATCTCCTTACTGATGCCAGTGCACAAGGAGAGCTGTCAGCTCAACTGAAAGGCTGACATGAGTGGGGAGGCTTTCATACGAGTTTCATCAGCTGGAAATAAATCTTCATTCTCTTCTGTATGGGGGGCTCCTGTTATTGTCCTGTTGTTTATCTTTAGTGAAAGATAAAAGCCAGCTCACTGTAGTTGTGAAGCTTTCAAGTGCTCACTTTGCTCTGTACCCAAATTTGCCTTTTTCTGAAGCCCATGCTAGAGATCTGCAGCAGAAATCAGCAGAGATCCAGAATGACTAAAGCTGTTGAATAGAGATGTTAACAGCAGTTGATAGTTACTCTCAAAGGGAAAATTTCAATAATTTATTAGAGAGTGAGTATTTGCATTTCATTTAACAAAAGCACATAAAGCAGGATTTGCAAATCTTTAAAACAGAAGCCATTACGTTTGTTCCTTTCTATGCAAACTTTATAAGCTGCTGCTCTTATCATGCCTGTATGAAATGAAATTTCAGGCAGTAATGCCTACATCATGCTCTATCATAAAATTCCAGGAAAATACTGAAGTGTTTCTATCTTAGCACACTTATTACCACATTTGTTGGTATTCTTACAGAGGAGATAGGTCTGCTTTTCCACACAAATGGAAAAACGCTCAGTTTGCCTTCCACCAACAGAATGTAAACATAGTCATGACCATGTGAAGGTACTTGCAAGGTAAAAAATTATGCTGCTATGAGACTGTAACAAGTTTAAGTGCATCCAAGCCAACACCTTCTCCACTTGAAAAAGTAAGTTAATGTATCACTGAAGATGTGTTTCTACACTGCTTTGTGTAATAGGATTTAAGGTACCTCTCTTCCAAAATGATGCCTCTACATAGCGCAGCGCCTGTTTGCCAGGAGTTCGTAGTGTTCTGGGCAACTGTTACCAGCTGAAGTGTTTCACCAGCAAATCCAGTGTATTAAGGATGACGTTGCAATGCATTGTGATACGAACTACAACCTATCCTGATCTGAGTGTTGAAGCAGAGGTTACAATTTCAAGGTTTTTTCATCTTCTATTCTGACACTTTTTTTCACTACCCAGACAGTATAATTCTCAGGTTGTTGCACATTTTGAAAGTGCTAGTTGTAAGGGCTCTATCATAACAGCCTCTGAAGCAGTAGAAAATCTTTACCTTGATAACCACTGTGGAAGTGGAGGATAAAAGTAAAATCAGGCAGCCTGAGACTTTTCTGGAGTGACTTCACACAGTGAAAATGCTTAGAGACTTGGTCAGCCAGCACTGGGCTGGTGGGTAAGAACAGCCATACTAAGTTGGGAGCATCAGAAGGAACAGCAGAAAACAAGGACACTACTCTGGAAATCTGCACAAATGTGACTCCCTAAAAAGCACCAATGTTAGCCAGCCACACAAGAATTTTGTTGCTGTGGGAAAGTGTGTGACACCTGGGAGGTCTCCTTTCCCCAGGAGTGATGTAAACCAGTCTTTGGGGGCTATTGCCATTGATATCAAGTGGAAATGATTAACAAAGAAGAGTTCAGGTTTGAAGTCTCTCAAAACTGAGCAGGTGAGATCCTTTGACAAGACCTACATGCCTATTATATCTCATTCTCCCTCACCCTACTCCAGGCTTCAGTATGTTCAGAAGATGACTTACAAATTGTGGTCAATCCTTCTGGCAGTTTTTTGTGTTATTGCAAAGTAGCCAAAATCTCCTTGCAAATCTGAAACCACTATCAACTTTACCTTCAAGACATCTGGGCTAACTTCTCTGGCTTATGAAACCATTTTTTAGAGAGAACTCTATAGTCCAAGTAGCTGCAAAATAACTTCAGTATATGTGTGTTTGTGTTTGAGATTTTAAAAATGGTTAAGGTATGATTACACAGGTGGAGATTTCTGAAGATTTCCATGTGTTAGAAATGTAGGTGTGCTTTGAACTTTGTATGTGAAAACAAGGGAGAGCATTTTAGTGAAGGCTGGAGAAGAGACCCAGGAAAGTGTGAAGTTATTTTGACTTTTTTTGAAAGACAACATTCCTGTTCATCCGGGATCCAGGGTTGCAGAGCAGGATCGTGAGGCAGAAAGAGTGAACAATGAGAATTTAAGTAAGCCCCATGACACACAAGGCATACATATTTATGAATTTATATTATTAGGACTATTATACTATTATGGAGACTTGTGCCCAACAAAATTTCTTTTCAAATGTGCAACTTCCAGGCAATACAAACCTACTGTTGACCTGATAATACCAAAAGACAGTACAAGGAAGGCTTTGCTTGAAAGTTGAATGTGAACATAAGGCAGCTGTGTTCTTTGGAGAGCTTGTCTGCCTCAGCACCACATCTGGTGCCCTTTGCCACAAGGCCTCTTCTGTGCCTAGTGCTTGAAACACTTTTATGACAGCTCCAGAGGCCTCCTCTGTCTAAATGGTGGCATAAGTTCTTTCCTCTGTTTTAGGGTGTTCCTCTCCCTCTCTGATTTCTCCTGCCAGGCCTCCATGTTGAACAAGAATCCCACTTCATAGGCTTGGTGCAAATGGAGCAGTAATAACCACTAGACAAAGTGCTAAGAGTTCAAGAAGGGCATCCTTATAACTTGTCTTCCATCTGATTTGCTGAGACTGTTTTCTCAAATAAATAAATAAGTGAAAGAGAGAGTGTGTATGTATCTGGATTTGTCATACCAGAAAACTGAGGCTCAAGGCAAGCAGGCTTCATTGGTTCAGTCACTAACAGTCCTCTCTGCCAGGAGCTCTGAGGGAAGGGAAAATCCCAAAGGACAGCATTAGCACTGTATGTTCTTGTATATGAGGTATGTTAACAAGAGGCACACAAGTTGCCTGTTCAGAGACACACAGGACCACTAGGAATATTTGCAGTGATCCTGTCTGTGGAAGCATCCCTTTGAGCTGTCTGAAAAATGATTGGGAAGCACTACTGTCCAGGCAGCTCCATAATGACACTATGGGATTATAACGTCCCACATTCAGAGGTTCTCATTGCCTGGGCTTTATTTACAGACTGACAGGCACTGAGTATGTGAGATATTAAGTTTGATAGCACGGTGAACCTGCAAGTATTAATGGAATTTATCATCCATGCAACTGCAAGTGTCTTATGGGATCTAGGCAATTTGAAATGTCTGAAAGTTTGTGATTCTAAATGAGCTATCTGTCTCTCTTAACCATCTAGTAAATGCTCAGAGCTATAACCAAACTGTAGGCTCAGTTGATTAATCCAGCTTTTTTTGTTGATGATTGTTTGGTTTTTTCCCCTTCTCCCTTTTACATTACAGCTGATTATCTCCTGTTTTCTGTGACTTACTTCTCTCCTGAGTTTCCAATTCTTCTCTACATGCCATTCTTCTTCCTTCAGAAGGGCTGCATGTAGTAGGAGGTTGAAATGGGATGTTACAGGACAGAGAGGGTTGGTAACATGGAGGAGATGTACATGTATAGTTTAATCTTTGGATATGAAACTGGCATTTGAACAAAAAGGAAAGAAAAGCCTCTTTTGGTTATGGAGTACTGAGATCAAATAATGTTTTGAAATGCACTCTGAGTGGGAAAAAGCCAAGGATAGGGACGACTGGTGGAGCAAGACATTATATTCCTGCCTGAAGTACACTACTAAGTGGGAGTCAGGTCAGTGCACCACTGATGCCTAAGTATGAAATGTTTGCAAGCACAAAGGGAACAGCACCAAACTCATAGCAGGGCTTTCCCAGCTGTGTGTACATTATCACCTAGTAGCATCTTTAGTTCACTTCAGGATAGCTGTGGCATGTCCAAGAGATCTCTTGTCCAGGGGAAGCTTGTTTTGCTTAGGATTGGGGTTGTTTCAAAAACCTTTTCTACACCTTGTTGATGAAGTTTGGGTTTGCTCTGTGAGTGTGTCATAGGCAAAAAGGGGTGTGTCCTTCTACAACATGTTCATATGCTGGAGATACTATCAGATGGATTTGATTTGTTTGTTTTGTTGCGGGTTTTTTTTCCTTTAATATACCACAGTTAGTTGGCTTTGGAATAGTGCTGGAATGAGCTTTGGAAATGCTTTTCTGAATCTATTCTTTTTGTACTTGTAAGTCCATGCATTTTGATAGCCTTTGAAAAGATAGAAATTGCTGCCCTTCCCAGACAGCAAAAAACCCAACGTCTCCTGCGGGGACCATGCAGAATCAGCAAGCACAATGGCCTGTGAACTGTTAGGGAACTCTCAAGGAAGCATTTAAACAAAACAGGAAAAGGGTCCTCAATCTTTGGAGTCATAAACATGAGAAGAAAGTGCAAGTGATGATGTGTCCCACAACAGACTTCTATCTTTCCTGTTTTCTCAGTTTCAGCAGTTTAAAAAGTTCAAGTGTAGCCACAAACAACTCTCGCAAATGGAAGACCAGTGGAGGGAGGTCATCTAACACAAGAGGCAAAGACAGATATAAGCCAGCAAAATATTTGATAGCAGTAGTAAGATTCATATATGTCTAAGTCACTTTATATGTCTTTATATGTAAGAGTTATATGTCCATGTTGGTCTGGTCATATTTACATTCATAATTTTAAAACTAGTTACATAATTAAAAATAATAAATTATAGAAATTGAAAATATATATAATGGGGGTTTCTTTTGTGAAAAGATGGTTCAGTTTGCTGGAAGCATGCTCCCAGAACTATTATAGGCACTTAAAACTACCTGATTAAAAAAACCCAAACAGCTATAACCAGAGTAATTGTTAGCATGAAACTGTAGGTATAGCAAACCTCAGTGCAGCCTAATCCTTATCCAAGCCTCAATCAAAACCTAATGCACTGTGACATAACCCAAATTCTTCAGAGAATAATCTTTCGGGATTTCCTTGCACACAAAGTTTGAATCATTTTAACTACACTGAAGCAATCACCTAAGTAAATCTATGTGTCTGTAATGAAAGAGTTTGCATGAGCATTATTTCCATGTAGCTTATTGCCATGGTAGAAGGCCAGAGAGCTACAGTAATGTAGAGCAGTGCAGTCTGTGTCTACACTTGGGTTTTGACTATCAAAATTAATTCAGTTTAAAAAATCTGCTCCTACTGACATAATTATACTGGCATGGGACTTCACCATCTTTTGCATCCTGGCCACAAGGGTTTTTTGTGGCTTTAAATTTTTTGTTCACTGAGGAAATGCTTTCCTTGGCTTATTAGCTCATAGAGAGTCTGCCCCCAAAGTGCTGCATGACAAGCGAGCAAACTTGGCAGCCAGACCCTGTCTTACTTTCCTGCAGCACATACATTTATCAGAGCTCAGGATGGCCAAACTTTTGAGCTGTACATAAAGTAAGACATACCTTCTCATAGAAGTGCTTTTCTTGCAGTTTCAGAAAACCCAACAGTTATCCTGTTTTCATGACTAGAACAGAAGAGCTTGCTGTGCTTCCAGTGTAACAGGGAACAATCTAAGCAGTGCTTTACTGGGGCTGGTCAGAGCTCAGGAACGGCTCTGCATTGGCCCACACAGGACTGGTCATCTACCAGGCATTATTGTTACCTTCTTTTGGATGGTTTTTGAGCCCTTCAGGCTGAATTCCTTCTTCTGTTCTCTGTAAGATCTCAGGAATACTGATGAATACAGCTCTCGGGATACTCTTTGGTTGTTAGAGTACCTTTCTTATTANGCTGCTCTTGCTTCCATCAGTTTTGGAAGTCCTTCCCAGGGACACAGATCAAAACCTGTATCCTCCTGGGGTCTCTGTAAGGGTCCCAGACCCTCCAGGGCAATCTGAGGTGTAAACTCCTCATCCTGGACTCCAACATACAGCCAGCCCTCACTAATCCTTCTTTTCTTTATAAAATCAAAATACTGAAGCATAAGTTGTGTAGGTTGTCAGGTGAGCGAGGGAGCAGTGACATGGGTGAACCATGCCTTCCCCACCCCTGCTGCTGCTGCTGCGAAGTTGGACTGCCACCCAAAGAGGCAGCTTGGTGCTTTCTCTACCTGGTCTCCTTCTTCCAACCTCTTCACTGCCTTGTGCCACTATAAACTTGTAGGAAGAAGGATAGTGATCCAGACTAAGGAATGGGTTTGGGGTTAAGACTAAAATACTGTTGTCTATTTTCTGAGTTTGCTCAGTTCCTGGTTCCCTAATTCTGTTCACACACGGCCACATGAGCACATGAGCTGTTGTGAAGGAGGGTGTGGCAGAAGGTGAGAAGAAGTGGCAGTTTTTGGAAGGAGGCACAAATAAACAGCAACACCTGATTTAGCTGACTGTACAAGGACAGTCTGATTTCCAGCTGGCAGGCCTGTCCTATGGCATCTCATGGGCAACATGTCCTTCAGAGCAGTGTGTTTGGGCAGCATCAGGCACTAGGGGAGCTCCCTCCTGGGAGCCTCCGTGACCAGATCCTTGCAGCAGCCCTTGGCGAGGCTTAGCTGTGGTACATTTGAACTCAGATGTCAGAAAGGAGCTTTAATCCTCAGCACTACCCTTCACTGAATTATCATTTAAAAGCTGCTGGTCCAGAGTACATTCAGAAAAGTTTTCAGACAATAGGTGAGGTTACAATGTGTTTTGCCAGAAGTCAGATGAAAATCAACCATGAGTTGTATAAGCTTAGCTTTGCTCACACACGTCCTCTAGTGAACTTTAAGAAGAGAAGTCCTATGTGGTCCTATGTGGCCTTTTAATGAATCTTCCAGTTATGAATCAGTTGTAGATATAGCAGAGACCTGACAAAATGGCAGCCCACCATTGCTTCTCATGCATTTCTTTCTAGCTGCCTCACTGGTGATGATAAGTTCTGGATGCTCTGCGGCACCAGGACTCTTTGAGTCTCTCTCTCAAAGCCAAGAAGCTGCATGTGCAGGGTTTTTCTTGTGCTCCTGCCCACCTACAGCTTCATTCCAGCAGTGCTATGTTAGCACGTGGTCTGACTTGGTGGCTTGACCAATTGGAGAAAGGGGAGACCCGTGCTGGTATGGAAGGCTCAGCACTTGCTCCTGCCCATCCACAGTAGAGTAAAATCTGTGCTGTAATAACAAAAAATAAAAGTAAAATGTAAAAAGCTTAAACTGCAGGCAATGAAAATCACTTTGCTGCCTTCTTTCCACTCATTGCAAATGATCCTATCATGACTTCTGCCTGGTGATGAAAAAATCATCCACTGGAAAATAGACTTAAATAACTAATGGAGATGCCTCATCTTATTCTAAAATGAACTTCTATGAAGTTTCACTAAGTTGTGCCCCATTGCAAATATCTAACTTTGTCTGAGCTCCTGTATTTGTTGAAGACAAGGTGTGAGAGGTTCCAGCTAAACAAGGGAAACCTGCTTTGGCCTGTAGCTGAAGCTAAGATGAAGAGGAAGATAGTTCTGATTGCTGGAGGGCTCAAGATCTTAATCAACCCTCACCCCTTTAATTACCATGAAGCAGCTCATGAGTTGCAGTTCATTAGTTGCAGCTCACAGCATTGGGCCACAGAAAGTCACAGAAATAATCAACTTGCTCCTGATCGGGAATTGCGTAAACATTACCCTGGGGCTTAGTGTGGTCACAGGTTTGGCATTGCCTGAACTCGCTCTGCAATGTAAACAGAGCATTGTAATTTATTTAGCAACATGCAGTATGGTGGCACACCAGATGAAATACTTTTCCCACATTGGCAATTGTTCAAGGGTTAAGATTCAAAAAATGCAGTTTAAACTTCTCCTTTCTAGGATTGAATCTGGTCTCTGATACATGTAATTCAAACTTGTCTATATCGGAGCAAAACAAATTCTTCCTTTATAGTGCCTGTGCTTCATTTCCACAGAAGACAAGAATGCTCAGCACCTCTGAAAACCTGCTCTCCCACGTCTGGAAAGTTCATAAATATTTCTGTCTCTACAGTCTGTGTTTGAGATTGGTCTGAAGCTGTGACATTTCTTAAACAAAAAATATTCAGAAAGAAATAATTTGCGAAGTTGTGTTCAATAATCTCATTTTTCAATACATTCATATTCCATTCTGTACAAATATAAATTTTGAGCTCAATATACTGATTCAAATTTTAATAAAGTCTAAAATTAATGCAGTGAAATGATAGCTGAAATAAAGCACCAATACTGGCAAAATGAAACACTTCATAACAGGAAACCCAAGTCAATTTGTTTCAGGATTCTTACATAATTTTGATAATGTTTGATAAAGTCTAGTGTTTGCACCTTTTTGAATTATCAAAATTGCCATGCTTCCATAAAATATCAGTGAAATATTCTGCAGCAGGAATCATGCTATCAAAATATGCTTACTAATTCTAATTACATTAATTAATGAACTGTGTAAACGTGTGAATGTGATTAAGATAAAAAGTCTTCTGTAAAATAAAGGTTAGAACACATTAGTAGCAAATAAGACAATGGAGAAAAATTAGCATTTTTATTCCTCAAAGCCACCCAAAATAGAGAAAAAGTACTATACTGTGCTATACGTTTTCAAAAAACATTGGTATGAGCTGTTTGCAGGTGATTCCATTCCCTGCCTACTTTCCATTATGCCCTTGGGTCAGGATGACTTTACTATTCATGTGAATAACGACAGGAATGTAAAACAGTTTCTACCAACTTTCTAAGTCAATGACCCTTTTCCTATTTCTTAAGGCTTTCTTTCCTTCGCATGGACGCTTCTACCACTTTTCTGATACTGTGCCGAAGTTATTACACGGTTTGTTGTGGCACCGTGAGTCAGCAGAACGCGCTGAGCAGCTCCCACTGTTCAGGGCTCCAAGCCCGGTTCGCCGAAAGCGTCATCAGAGGCATCGCGGGCACCTCAGTGAGGACTGCAGGTACTGCCGGCCCCGCGGCGAGGGACAGGTGTGGTAAAGGCCGTGCTTGCCATCCCCAGAGAGGCAGAACAGCGCTCGAGCTGAAATGAGGCTCATTTCGGAAGAAGGGGAGAAACAAAGATGAGGAAATTATACTACTGCTGAGAGGTACCACAGTGGTTCAGACTTAAAAGATTTTTCCTCTGAAATGAAGCACGGAACAGCTGCCTCTGGATGCAGGAAAGCACAACGCAAAAATCAGAATGCCAGATCATGCTGGCATTGCCTGCTTTATGCCTCCTGCAAAAGAAAGTTAAATAAGAAATAGCTCTTACTGAAACTTCTGTTTAATTCCTTCAGGTACTTCCAGCCAAATGCTGGAAGGAGGAAGAGATTTGGTTTTGCAGTGAAAACTCCTATTTGCTTGGAACCTTTTTTGTGCGAAAGATGTACTGAACAACCGTATTCAGTGGCTCCAATAGGAGAGATGTAAGTAGCTCATAACACAGTAGAACTTAAACCGTTCTTCCTTAGAAACCCAAACCACACGGCGCTCCCACGGGCTGCGGTCTCGGGGCCCGCGGGACGGGCCAGGCCCGGAAAGGGGCGCTGTCTCTTTAAGGCTGCGGTGCTGCCGCCCCCTGTTGGCGGCGGGCGCGGTGCCCGCGGGGCGGGTG